>CAUJNA010003770.1:170227-172727 GCA_963377175.1 Effrenium voratum | reverse complement strand
AACCATAGCGTTTGTTGGTAACAGGGGAATCGAATCATTCCAGGGTTCTGAGCTTGGTGGTTCCCAGGCGGCTTAGGATCTTACACTTTTTGCTCACATGTGCTGCCCGGCTCCGGGCGAGGCAAAACATGCGGCGGTGAGGGTTTTCGCGACCATTTTGGAATGAACACGTTCAAAGCATGCGTAATGAAAACGAGCATTGAGATAGAATGCAGGGGTTTTCACAACTGGTTGGACCCTTATGTCTTTTGAGACGGGAAGAGCAAACCAGGCAGTTTTGAGCTCCATTCTTGAAGATCCTTTCCTAGTAAGGAACCCTCATACAGCCGGTATGTTTGTATTGCTTACAAGAGACACACCTGTTCAGCGGTACTCATGAGCCCCCAGGACAAGAACAAGGATGACAAAAACATGGAGGACCTTGTGAATGACTTGAAGAAGGAAATCAGCAACATGCAGTGCCTTGGCTCGAGTCGGCCGCGAGATCTGGTGCCCCATGCCCTTCGTGGTTGGACTTTCTGAATGGGGGCAAATCCCCAGCACCTGAACGGAAGCAGGTCCCGGGTCCCCTGTTGTCTGAGGGTTTTCGTATTCCACCCTGGGATTACACCCTTAAAAATAACCCAGAATGGTTCGAAATTACACGGTTTTATCCGGAAACATGGCTAAATGGGGTCAATACCCAGTGGGTGTATTCTCAGGGTGTAATACAAATTCCCGTAGATGTTCGCGTTTTCGGGCCGTCTTATGATCTGGCAGATTCACCTACCTCGGGGCTCGGAAGGGAGACTGATAAACAAATTTTCCCTTCACCACATGGGTGTGGGTCAAAATTAAACCAGGGGACCACAGGTTTTAGTCATTGTCTCCATTTACCAGGGCAAGCCATTTTGGGGTTACCCGATTTTTGACCCACAGCCACATGTCTACCAAATTTGTCTACCTTTCCATCTGGGACCAGCCCTGAGGGGCAGCTTGGAGACAGCCTGATGCGGATCCTGGACAGGGGGGCCCCAACCGTTGCCCATGGTTCGAACGGAAGGAACTGACACCTTTCACGCTTGAAAAGCCTCGAATACTCGAAACCCTCTACTTGATTCTGAGGGCGTCAGCTATACCCTACTGCGGGACGAAATCCATTTCCCACCACTTTGACACCATGCTTGAAATCATTGCTTGTTGGTAGGGAATCGAATCGGAAACCAGGGTTTCTGAACGGTGGTGCGAAATGGCGTTCGCGTCCATCCGCATCCCTGTCCCAACACAAGTGGAACATGCAGGAGCTCGGTCGAACCTTCCATGGCGGGAGCCGGTTTCTCTGGGGACTCGCGGCCCTGTCCATTGACGGGACGCAACAAAACATGATGTCGTTGTCGTCTCTTTGGAGTTGGGACCCCTTATGTGGTGGTTGTAATGGGAAGCAAAAGGAGCACCGAAGCCATTTTCGGGGTCCGTACTCTTGAAAAGACAGATCCATATTTTGTCTGAGGCTCGCATCTTTTGAGACAACCCCGTGCTATGTATCGAACAAATTTTCCGTTGAACCAACCTGATCAAGGCTGCCCTCAACAAAAACAAGCCCGCTCGCTCGAGCGAGTGCAGGAATCTTGCCAAGCTTGGACAAAACCACGTTCAATTCTTGGGACTTGCCCCAGAGCTGGTTTCAGAGCTGGCAGGGCTGACCAAACAAAACCCCACCCAACCTAACCCCTCCCCTTACAATGGGGTGATTTCCCTCGTTCACCAAAAACCCACCCAACCTTTCCCCCCCCTCCCCGTCGTTTCCCTCCCAAAAACCCACCTAAGACTTGGCCTTCGTCCCAGGTCGGAGGTGATGAAGGCGGCGGAGCGCGCCAACCTGGCGTGCCAGGGCGCGTGGGGGCCCGGTGGAACCTCCACTTGACATGCAAGGGGTGGGTTCTTGGGGACAGAACGAAAGCGGAGGGTTGGGGTTCTGCGTTAGAAGTCAGGGCAGAACAAAAACGGATTGGGGTGTGACATGGACCCACAGACCCTCAAACCCTCAAACCGTACCGTCAGACCCTCAAGTGTGACTCAGAAGTCCTGGGTTTTGACATGGAGTGAGATACACTGCTGACTGGGTGTTTCCTTTCCTTGAACTGCCTTTTGCTTTCCCTTTCTGGGGAAGTTCGGTTGGCTTTGCTCGAAAATCAATGACCAAAGGCGTGCCCTTCTTTTTCCCGCCGCTGGACTGGGGCGATGTGGGAGGGGGCGACTCCTCGGCAGCGCAGCCCACGCGTATCCTAGGCGATAGGCCGCCTGAGAACAGGAACCACAGGCACCCGAGGCCCTTCAGAGACATCTTGAGGAAAGCCAGACAACCCTGGCGTAGGAATCTATCTTTGTTGTTGCAACCCGTGGCTGAGGAATGTTGGCAGACAGATTCCAATCGCTCTGTGGGCAACATTGAAGTTGAAAGTGATAGAGTAGTTGAATACACTCCCGCAAACGATTCCATGGAAGCTCCCGAACGGACCCC
>CAUJNA010003770.1:157500-170127 GCA_963377175.1 Effrenium voratum | reverse complement strand
GTTTCTTTATTTCTTTCATTTTTTGTTGTTCTTCTTCTTCCCCTGTTGGCCTTTAAAGGGAATCTATAACTACTGGTTGTTTCTTTATTTCTTTCATTTTTTTTTGTTCTTCTTCTTCCCCTGTTGGCCTTTAAAGGGAATCTATCACTACTGGATGGTTCTTTGTTTCTTTCATTTTTTTTGTTCTTCTTCTTCCCCTGTTGGCCTTTAAAGGGAATCTATCACTACTGGATGTTTCTTTATTTCTTTCATTTTTTTTGTTCTTCTTCTTCCCCTGTTGGCCTTTAAAGGGAATCTATCACTACTGGATGTTTCTTTATTTCTTTCATTTTTTTTTGTTCTTCTTCTTCCCCTGTTGGCCTTTAAAGGGAATCTATCACTACTGGATGTTTCTTTATTTCTTTCATTTGTTTTTGTTCTTCTTCTTCCCCTGTTGGCCTTTAAAGGGAATCTATCACTACTGGATGTTTCTTTATTTCTTTCATGTTTTGTTGTTCTTCTTCTTCCCCTGTTGGCCTTTAAAGGGAATCTATAACTACTGGTTGTTTCTTTATTTCTTTCATTTTTTTTTGTTCTTCTTCTTCCCCTGTTGGCCTTTAAAGGGAATCTATCACTACTGGATGGTTCTTTGTTTCTTTCATTTTTTTTGTTCTTCTTCTTCCCCTGTTGGCCTTTAAAGGGAATCTATCACTACTGGATGTTTCTTTATTTCTTTCATTTTTTTTGTTCTTCTTCTTCCCCTGTTGGCCTTTAAAAGGAATCTATCACTACTGGATGTTTCTTTATTTCTTTCATTTTTTTTGTTCTTCTTCTTCCCCTGTTGGCCTTTAAAAGGGAATCTATCACTACTGGATGTTTCTTTATTTCTTTCATTTTTGTTGTTCTTCTTCTTCCCCCTGTTGGCCTTCAAAGAATCTATCACTACTGGATGTTTCTTTATTTCTTTCATTTTTTTGTTCTTCTTCTTCCCCTGTTGGCCTTTTACAAAGGAATCTATCACTACTGGATCTTCTTTTATTTCTTTCATTTTTTTGTTCTTCTTCTTCCCCTGTTGGCCTTTAAAGGGAATCTATCACTACTGGATGTTTCTTTATTTCTTTCATTTTTTTTGTTCTTCTTCTTCCCCTGTTGGCCTTTAAAGGGAATCTATCACTACTGGATGTTTCTTTATTTCTTTCATTTTTTTTTTTGCCCTGTTGGTTTTTCAAGGGAATCTATCACTACTGGATGTTTCTTTATTTCTTGCATTTTTTTTTGTTCTTCTTCTTTCCCTGTTGGCCTTTAAAGGGAATCTATCACTACTGGATGTTTCTTTATTTCTTTCATTTTTTTTGTTCTTCTTCTTCTTCCCCTGTTGGCCTTTAAAGGGAATCTATCACTACTGGATGTTTCTTTATTTCTTTCATTTTTTGTTGTTCGTCTTCTTCCCCTGTTGGCCTTTAAAGGGAATCTATCACTACTGGATGTTTCTTTATTTCTTTCATTTGTTTTGTTCTTCTTCTTCCCCTGTTGGCCTTTAAAGGGAATCTATCACTACTGGATGTTTCTTTATTTCTTTCATTTTTTTTTGTTCTTCTTCTTCCCCTGTTGGCCTTTAAAGGGAATCTATCACTACTGGATGTTTCTTTATTTCTTTCATTTGTTTTTTCTTCTTCTTCCCCTGTTGGCCTCTAAGGGGAATCTATCACTACTGGATGTGTCTTTATTTCTTTCATTTTTTTTTGTTCTTCTTCTTCCCCTGTTGGTCTTTAAAGGGAATCTATCACTACTGGATGTTTCTTTATTTCTTTCATTTTTTGTTGTTCTTCTTCTTCACCTGTTGGCCTTTAAAGGGATTACTTGGATGTGTCTTTATTTCTTTCATTTTTTTTTGTTCTTCTTCTTTCCCTGTTGGCCTTTAAAAGGAATCTATCACTACTGGATGTTTCTTTCTTTATTTCTTTCATTTTTTGTTGTTCTTCTTCTTTCCCATGTCTTTAAAGGGAATCTATCACTACTGGATGTTTTTTTATCTTTCATGTTTTTTTGTTCTTCTTCTTCCCCTGTTGGCCTCTAAGGGGAATCTATCACTACTGGATGTTTCTTTATTTCTTGCATTTTTTGTTCTTCTTCTTCTTCCCCTGTTGGCCTCTAAGGGGAATCTATCACTACTGGATGTTTCTTTATTTCTTTCATTTTTTGTTGTTCTTCTTCTTCTTCCCCTGTTGGCCTTTAAAGGGAATCTATCACTACTGGATGTTTCTTTATTTCTTTCATTTTTTGTTTTTGCCCTGTTGGTTTTTCAAGGGAATCTATCACTACTGGATGTTTCTTTATTTCTTTCATTTTTTTTTGTTCTTCTTCTTCCCCTGTTGGCCTCTAAGGGGAATCTATCACTACTGGATGTTTCTTTATTTCTTGCATTTTTTGTTCTTCTTCTTCTTCCCCTGTTGGCCTCTAAGGGGAATCTATCACTACTGGATGTTTCTTTATTTCTTTCATTTTTTGTTGTTCTTCTTCTTCTTCCCCTGTTGGCCTTTAAAGGGAATCTATCACTACTGGATGTTTCTTTATTTCTTTCATTTTTTGTTTTTGCCCTGTTGGTTTTTCAAGGGAATCTATCACTACTGGATGTTTCTTTATTTCTTTCATTTTTTTTTGTTCTTCTTCTTCCCCTGTTGGCCTCTAAGGGGAATCTATCACTACTGGATGTTTCTTTATTTCTTTCATTTTTTTTTGTTCTTCTTCTGTTGGCCTCTAAGGGGAATTTTTTTGTTTTGTTCTTCTTCTTCCCCTGTTGGCCTTTAAAGGGAATCTATCACTACTGGATGTTTCTTTATTTCTTTCATTTTTTGTTTGTTCTTCTTCTTCCCCTGTTGGCCTTTAAAGGGAATCTATCACTACTGGATGTTTCTTTATTTCTTTCATTTTTTTGTTCTTCTTCTTCCCCTGTTGGCCTCTAAGGGGAATCTATCACTACTGGATGTTTCTTTATTTCTTGCATTTTTTGTTGTTCTTCTTCTTCCCCTGTTGGCCTCTAAGGGGAATCTATCACTACTGGATGTTTCTTTATTTCTTGCATTTTTTGTTGTTCTTCTTCTTCCCCTGTTGGCCTCTAAGGGGAATCTATCACTACTGGATGTTTCTTTATTTCTTTCATTTTTTTTGTTCTTCTTCTTCTTCCCCTGTTGGCCTTTAAAGGGAATCTATCACTACTGGATGTTTCATTATTTCTTTCATTTTTTGTTTGTTCTTCTTCTTCCCCTGTTGGCCTTTAAAGGGAATCTATCACTACTGGATGTTTCTTTATTTCTTTCATTTTTTTTTTTGCCCTGTTGGTTTTTCAAGGGAATCTATCACTACTGGATGTTTCTTTATTTCTTGCATTTTTTGTTGTTCTTCTTCTTTCCCTGTTGGCCTTTAAAGGGAATCTATCACTAGTGGATTTTTTCAATTTTGTTCCAGGGGTCTTCACCAATCGGCAGCTTTGATTCCCCTAGCCTAGGCGTGGAGGACCGGTGGAAGCGTTACGTGGAGGAGAAGGACGCCACGGCCGCCATCATCGAGGCCTGGGCGCGCGGGTGGCTCCGGGCTCCACCATGGGGTGGGGGTTTGGGGTGACGTGGACCACATGGTTGTTGTTGGGAAGTTTTTTTTTTTTTTAGTTTTTAGTTTTTGCTTGTTGTGGTTTAGCGGTTGAAATCCAAATCCACTGAACTGCTAAAATGAGCCACGCGCTCAAAACCCGGGGATTGATGAAGGTTGGTAAGGGACAATCCCGACCAGATATAGCTGCGGATATCCACCTTCGTATTTGTTTACATGGCTCTGGGTAGACCATTTTAACACCGGGTTTTGATTATGACTCACATGGGGTGGGGGTTTGGGGGGACGTTTACAGAGGAAAGTCGGACCCTGGAATGATCATTCCCCTGCAAATACCAGCAAATGATGGTTTCCCATGGTATCAAAGTGGTGCAGAATTTTGTCCATCCACAGTAGGACATAAGCTTTGTGGGGTGACGCTTCCCGCTCCACATGGATCTTCGGGAGTTCGCCTATGGTTTGACCCGAGAGAGGGTCACCAGGTGATGATTTTTGTTGGAGTACCCCTTTTTTGGGTTAAGGGAAGCCAGACGGAAACCTATTTTGACATGCCAAACCGAGCGCCCAAAACGGATTCCCTTTCTGAGATATCTTTTGAATTACCTTTTGAGGTGCACTAAATATGTAACATAAGGAAACATGTTACTTTTGATGGGCTGCAAAAGTGCAGGTAGTGTTGTCCATGTTAACCGGTTCTTCTTCCTGGCTTGAAACTTACAGTAGCTGCTGTAAACCTAGAGATTCCCCAAGAGCTCGGACATGGTGCATCAAATGTCAACGCCTTTGCCCCGAGTCGTGTAAAGAAGAACCCAGAAGTGGTTCTTCTAGTTGCGCTCCATGAAGTAATCCCAGACCTTCTGGGTCGTGCGTTGCTTTTGCCACGGCAGGATGGGGCCTGGGGTCCGTTTCGATCATCACCTTCTGGGCCGCCTGTAAGCCGAGTTTCATTTGGTAGGGGTGATGTTTTGAGAGGCCCTGGTGCAGAAGTAATTGGCCCAATTCGGCTGTGCAATAGAATTGCCAGGGGAATAAATTGTGCCATCTACTTTGCTCTGAGCCTTGAACATTGAACTGTGGGGTTAAGCTTCGACCTTTTCGGGGATGTACGAGATGATGCCACCATTTGTGCTTGACTGACTTCGGAACAGAATCTGAACAACTATGGCTTTTAGTTGGGGCAAAAGCTGAGGTGGTCTTGGTGCAACCTTTTACCTTGAGCCTTCAGGCCATTAACAAACCCATCTTTTTGCTCATTTCTTCCCTGACCAAACCCATCTTTTTGCTCCTTTGGACCATGAACCATTTCTTCCTTGACTCGCCATTTCCATTTGCGTCCAAGTTTCGCCTCACAGCTGCTGAGCTGGAGTTCCGACTGGCCACCAGGGTATGGGTTTGGGGCCCGGGTCCTATGGTTTTGCAGGGGCATGGGTATGGATCCAATGTCCTTTCGGTTTCTGGCATACGTCGTCGGGTTTCTTCACATGATCCCCTTTTGGTGTGTGCGGAGAGCGCCAAAGGAAGCGGCTCCGCGGTGTTTGGCGACATGAGCCAATCGGGGTATCTGCAGATGGCAAGCTCCATCCGGACCGTGCTGGTTGATAGATCGGTTGTACCGGTGATTCGATTGGATGAGCTTCTGCAGTCCCATGGTTGGACCGCGTGCCCTCGAGGCACGTGCTTGGCAATCAAAGGTGCGTTAAATGAAGGAATCGCTTTTCGCTAGATATTGGTCTAGTCTTGTGGATGTTCAAGTTTGGTTTGAAGGGACACCAAAAGGACAAACACACGTTTTTTTTGGGGGGCGAACCATTTTTGATGATAGCTCTTTTTGAGCTTGTTTCAAAGGACACCTACAGGAGCTCAAACGTTGTGGGGTTCCTTTATTTGAGACACACAAACACACACGCACAGAGACACGCAAACACACAGAGCGACATGTGTTTTCCCGAATGTGCAAGCTGGCAGCTGCAGTTACTTTGCCAGGATTTGAAGTACGAATACAAAGCCTTGAAGCGCGTCTTGGCCAGCAGGGCTGGGCGCTAGACCATAAGGAAGCCAAGTTTGAAGTGGCTGATTGGAGAAATTTATGTTTTCGGCGTGTGTCTCTAAAGGGGGGACCCCCGAAATGGTTGCGATGTCGCGTTGGACAGCCGGATCGTGCACCCGAGAAAAAAAGAAGAAGCACGGAACCCTGGGCAAAAAGTGAAAGGGCCCGAAGAAAGAGGCTTCCTCTCCGAGGTACGGTAGGAAACCCTGGTTTCTGATTCGATTCCTTGTAAATACCAAACAATGTCCCATGGTTTCCCTTGGTTTCTGATTCGATTCCCGGTAAATACAAAAACACAACGTCCAACATGGTGTTCAAGCGGTGCGAAATGGATGTCGTCCGTTACGAACTCCCTGAAAGGAACTCGCCCTCAAGGACCGTCCCAAGCGACCCAAGGGACGCCCTGAGCCAAAGGCCTTACTCCGGGCACGGAAGCTAAGGACTTTAGAAGACTTAGTTCCACTTCCAGCGGCCTTCCGGGATCCATGTTCACTGGAAAAAAGACGGTTCGGGAGCTAGTTGGGGAGGTACTCTTGAAGGGTTCTTGAAGGATTCCACAGCAGAGACTGACGCATGAAGCTTGTTGCAGGACCGTGGATTTCCTCCTGAGGCATCTAGGCCGACGTTCTTTCTTAGAGACACACAGACACCCTGAGTGTCCCCTCAAATCAGTGCCCGCACGTCGACACCTTGAGCTGGTTCTGCCACACGTGCAATCTGTCTGTTCAACATCCCGCAGTTCTTGTGTCGAAAATACTCAAATATATACTCCACCATGATCAATAAGCCCCTGATTGATGAATAGAGCCCCCCACCCTGTGAGTGGTTCTACTTATCTCTGGCGTTTACACTACATGGTTCTCAGGCGCTTGTTTGAAGGGCCCGCATAGAATCCGAAGACCGAGGTATTGCGGTGGGATCTCAAGGCGATTCATGGGTGAGCTGTTCACGGCTTTTGCTCTTGGCTTCTTTTTCATGGTGGGTACCTTTGATACCGGACACGAGACGTGAGACATGTTTGAACACGTGCGTAGCCAATACGTCAATGGGTAAGGTTTAGGCAGGACATCAGGACCCCACCCCGCAGAAAGCGGTCGCGGAATGCTTCATTCAAGAACAGAACGTTCCTACCGTCTTTAGGGGGTCTATCGGTGGTTGTGCGCTCACGGGTCTCCCCTTGCTGAATGGCTGGCTGCCAAAGGCGCCCGAGCATGTCTAGGTCCCCTAGCTAGGCGCCCTTTTACCGATTCTTTTTTGGTGGAGGGTTCCCTACTAAAATAGACTACAGAAAAAAGTTGGTACCCTTATTCTAACCTCTCAAATCTGGAGGACCTAGATGTAGTTGTCCTGGACTTGACCCAACAGAAATCCGACGGTGTTTGTTCATCCAGTGAGAGGTTCCACTTCCCTTCCCACGGGTAGTCATTGTGAAGTTCCTGAAACTGAGGCGGGACATCCTTGGCGGTCTCCTGTTCATGGCAAACAATGATATGGTCATAAGGCTCACCCAGGCCCCTTATGAGGACCTCTTTGTCTTACGATCACCCCTGTGACCCAGAGAAGCAATTGCTTCATCATTGCCATATTGCTTGCTATGACGGGGCCAAGGTGTTTGGTATTTTTTGCAAACCCCGAATCGCCGAAGCAGATGAGCAACCTGGAGACCTCTTCCCCACGGGCGCGGCCGGAAGAAACCGGCAGATGTAGCCGAGGAATCAGCTGTCTGATTGAAGCCTTCACAGCCGATGACATCGATGCCAAGATCCAGGACTGCATCGACCAGAGGCCCGGAGATACGGACGGCGGATTTTGGGTGAAGATGCGCGGTGGCTCTGTGTGGATGGGGGTGGGTGGATGGGGCTGGCTGGCAAAGATGGGTGACACCTCAAAAGCTGCCGAACCGGAAAACACATCTGCGGCATATTTGAAAACTCACATCCTCTTAGTATGCGTTGAACTGGTCCCACAAAAGCTTCGGCAAAAGGACGACCCAAAAAGCTGAACGTAGCTGGCTGCAGAGTACTTGAAAGGTTCCTGCGCCGTGCCCCACGTTTTCGCACCCATATCCAATGGTTTTCAAGGGGCCCCGAAAACGCGTTCCGGAATCCCCATATGGCCGACAAGGTCTTATGAGAATGAGGCTCACAACACTCTCCTAGAGGACCGTTTTGGGGGAATTTCCGGCATCTCCTCCTCACTTGCATTTGGTTAAGAATATGTTTTGTTTTCCCCTGTTGGTTTTAAAGGGAATCTATCACTACTGGAAATATTTTCATTTTTTCCAGGGGACTTAAGCAAATGGAGGCTCTCCAATACTGATTCAGAGTAGCAAGGGGAGCCAAGGGGGGGGGGGTTAGGGTCCTGGCCCTGGTCACCATGAGCTTTTTCGGCCGGGAGAGGTTCCTCTGGCTACGGCTCCAACTGGCTATGGCTCCAACTGGCTATGAATGTTAAAACGGGAACCACCTCAAAAGTGTTGGGTGGACATCCCCACCTAAATGATGTTCCAGTTGGGAGAGACAAAACCGACGCAATACCGGGATACAACACGCCTAGCTGGAGCGAAGTGGATGTTGTCTGTGAGCGCGGGTTCGGCAATGGCGACGCCGGAATCCATCTGGTGGATGAGCAAAAGTGACCCACGGAAATGGAACTTTCATATTCATCAAGGGCGCTTTTGATCCCTGGAGTCCTTTTCCTTGACGCCAGGGAAGGTTCGAATCTCCTCCAACTGGTGGCAGGGTGGGGTGAAAGATTGCTTCAAGCCCTTGTCCCCTTCAAAGGGAATCCAAAGGAGGTTGTTTAAGCATTGGTAGTGTCAATATCTTTCCACCAGGGCTTCTCCCCACCCAACACCAGCCATGCCAGGCATGATGCCTCCTCCATCGACAGCGCATGCGACTGGGCGAGACAATGCGGAACTTTTGCTGGGCGAGGTTTCAAGGAGAAACAAAGGCTAGGTCCCCCAGTAGTGCCCTTTCTCACCCTTTTTTGGGGGAGGGTTCCCCTACTAAGATAGACTACAGAAAAAAGTTGGTACCCTTATTCTATCCTCTCTACTGGAGGACCTAGAAGAGAATCCCGCGTTATTGTAGGTAACCAGTGGAGACCACCAGTCCCAAACAGGAGGGGACACAAATTGTGATCACCCGCGTCGCGCATGTCCCGACTGGGAGGTGTTCCTTTGGCTTCCGAAAAATCAACTGGAGGCACTTCCTGAACGAAGGAGCCATCGAACGAGCAAAGCGGATTCGAGCCTTTTCTTGGCTCCCAGCCCTCTGGTTCCTGAGCTTTTTTAGATCCTTTTCGTGTTTAGTGGTTGGATTTCCCCGAATTTCAGCCACGAGTTAGACTTTTAGCGGATCTGAAAACGGACAGGTTAGGCCTCGAAAACTTGGGCTAGGTTTGTTGTAAATATTCGCCACCTTTGGATTCTCTCTTGGACAGTTCTAAACGAGTGCTGCCATTGGTGGAATCCAAAATCACAGTTAGGGCCTCCAACGCTCCCCATTAAAGGGCCCGCATTCAGGCAACCTTCCGCGTGGAAAGGGATCTCAGGATCACGGACATATAGAGTACCTGACACCTTGAACGATTGTTTAATGGGTGTTTCGGGCTCCAGGTGCACATTCCTCCCTTTCAAAGCTATGCGTAGCTAGTGGCCAGGCCCATTGGCTTGGGCTCCCTGGCCTTTCGAGGACCTCTTTTTTCTTCTGCGCAGAAAAACAAAAAACACAAACTGATGTGTTGAGAAAAAAAAAGAGGAGGTGTATCTGAAGGCAAAGTGGAGACTTATGGACGTCTGTTCTAGATGTTGCTTGACCTCGTCGACACGACTTGATCACCGACCTGGCCTTCAGGGACCCTGATTGGGGAAAAGAAACACAGCTTTCACCGGAGGACACAATCATTTCTAGCAATCCTTTTTTAACATCAGGCGACCCATCCATTTGAGACTACTGTTTTTTGAAACATGCCCATTTGGGTCTGTTCTTGTTTTTTTTTTGCAGGGAAAGTTTAATTGTGGGCTTAAAGGTTACCAAGACAAGAAGCACCATTTTGGCTTGCTGGGGGGGGGGGGGGTCCTTATCAATCCGCGCGGGGTTTGGCGCTTCGAGGCGTCGAGAACCACACCAACGTGCAGCAACCCACGGTCACGCTCCCGGATGTCTGCGGCACAGGCGGGGGAAGACGCCGAATCTGGATTGCTCCGGTGTGTGGGCGGTTTGGGATTTGGAGCCTAGAGTTCGACATTCAGCAGAGCTGTTATGTCAGAGCTCATGTCTTTGGTCAAAAGCTGTTGGTTCGCAGCTTGTTCCTGAATCAACCGCCGATTCACGAACACGCACCTTCTATTTATACTCAGTGCAACTTACGATGAAAGCCATAAATTCCCTTGAGTCCAAAGCTTTGTTTGACCCCTACGATAGACCAAAACACCCATCTGCTCCCCCAGAGGCTGACAATGGATACCTAAACCTAGTCCTTTCAACCCCGTGGAAACCGCGCCCTTGTCCCAGACCTCCAGAGGAGGGGTGTCCCTTTCAAATCAAGTCCTGGTTGTTCCAGTGCTCTTTCCCTTAAAGCTCTGCACAGAGCGGCTGAGCTCAAAAGTTAGCTGCACCAGCTGTTCATATGTGCTTCTCAAACTGTGGCGACTCGGGCCATTTAATGCCCACTGTCCTGCTTACTTCGCTGGAGACCCGTTTGAGTTGATCTCTAGCTGCATGCCGAGTTGCGAACCGGATTGGACGCTAGGTCTGGAAAATCACACTTGTCTTCCAAGAGCAGTAGCACTGTAGAACTATGATGTTCTCTCCGGTAGCAAAAGGCTTAGCTTTCCAGCCGGGCTCAGCCTGGACACTAGTTTTGTCGTGCGAACGGGGCGATCGGATGCAGACTTCATGCCAGGAGTTACCTCCATCGTGCACCCCAACAACGCGAGCTTCGCTACCACCGAATACTCGTCCAAAGGCCGAAACTGTCAGTGAGGGTCTTAGGGTCCGACACCTGGACTTTTTTGGAGTTCCCTGAAATAGGTTGTTAAGAGCCAGGGCGCACAGGTGTCATTTCTGATTTCGGGGACTGGTTTTGATTGAAAATAGATGGATTCCACTGGTAAATCATTTGGTTCGAGTTCATTTAGTAGTCAGTGCCATCCATTTCTGCAAACCGACACCTAGGCTGGGCAGCGTCTTGGGTTTGCCTTTCCTCTGCGGGATGGGGGGCTTCAAAATGGGTTCTTAAAGTGTGGTTCAGGGGAGCCATGGGGAGCCATGGAGAGCCCGTGTCTCTTCCACTTTAAGAAGGAAGACCCTTTGGGTTTGAGCATGTCCCTTGAACATGAAGATGGGCACCTGGGGTTCTTTTTTACGGGGCCCGATCTCTTTTCATGTTTGTCAACAAGCCTGCACTGACACCGTGGGGTTCTTGCGTTTGAACTCAAAGGCGGAACATCGAGTGATATTCTGGAGCCTTTTCATTGGGGGGAGGTGGGTTGGCACCCTTGATTCCGGCAAGCCCAACATGGTTTTACACAACCACCAAACAAGGGGCTCCCCCTCCAAAAGCAAAAGAACACACACTAACTGCTTTTACACAACCCCCCTTTATGGGAAAATCACCCGTTCCAAAAACCGAAGCACTGGTGTCAGTTCAGTTCCCGCGATGGCGATGGGTTTTCGAAAACCCCGCAGCGTTTTCCGCGAGGCCTCCAGGCCTCCAAATGCCTGGCGTCCTGCTGCGAGGTGAATTGGTACAGCTGGAGCGAGTACCGCGCCCCCGCCCGCAGGGAAGCGCACCCAAAAGTTTTTTACGGGGCGGTCGCCCGAAAAAGCGAGGTGTTTGGAGGTCTGCAAATTTGTGGAGTCGAAAGGTCCATTTGGGAGGGACATGGAAAAGTCGCTTGTCTTCCCGAATATTGATCAGGCTCGCGAAATGTACCATGTGGTTCTTAGGGAAGCAAGTAGTTTTGACCGTGGCTCAATGTGAATCCTGGAGGTAGAAATTCCTTTTTACCTACCGTAGTGGCAAGTGGAAGCACTGTGGGGGTGGCGGGTGGGGGACAAATCCCAGCCAGAAAATCCGTGTGCGGCCTATTTTGTTGGTCCGGTTTGGTGGTCCATTGTCTTAGGTTAGCGAGTTGCGATTCGACCAGACAAGGCACACCAGCCATGAGACGCGTAGCTTCACCTTGCAACCCCTCTCAGAGCACCGCTTGCCAACCATTGAGGATAAGGGCGGTTCGGAAACTTGGGGTTGGGGTGACCTAATAGGAGCTCTTGCTCAGTACTGGATCTATTGCTTGATATTTCTTGTTTTGAGAATCATCCGAGGATCTAAACATGAGGTGCAAGTCCGATCTTTGGATACCCGGTTTCGTTTCGGCGCATGTCTTGGGCACACTTTGTTTTGTTTTGGGGGTAGCTGCGGGAGAAACCAAAACCGCGAGCCCAAGTTGTTTTGAAATTCATAGTTTGGCTGGTTTTGGGACTTCCAAAACTCTCAGACAACGTCTACGTGGACAAGAGCTACTACATGGTGGACCAGGCTGAATGGGGATGGCGGTTTGCGGGAGGTGTGTTGGATAACCTCAGCTCGCATGACTGCTTCTTCAAAAGACATCTTGCGTTCCTGGGTTTTGAAGCACATAAATATGTGCACAAAAATAGACTTTAATGATAGCTGAACATAATACCCAAGGCATCAAAAGCGTTTAGATACCGTTGAGACCCCGGATGCTTCCCCTTTTTTTGGGGGGCATGAAACATCAGGAGTCTTGTAGGTGGGCCTCGAGGGGATTGATGACAGGAGCGTACCATTTCAGGGGGAAGCCCGTGTTTTTGTTGAGAGGCGCCTGCCTTTTTCAGGCCCTCTGAATCCGGGTTGAGCGATTCTGAGTTGCGGCCTTGTCAAGCATACCCTCACCAAGTCACGTGGAACCTGAGGTTTCGGATGGTCCAATCCAGGGCCCCGCGGAAGCCAAGCAAAGGTTC
>CAUJNA010003770.1:7500-150000 GCA_963377175.1 Effrenium voratum | reverse complement strand
CGTGGGTCGTTTTCCTTGGGTCGGGGGTTTCGTGGTTCTTCAGGACAACCCGGTGATGCTCGTGGCCTCTCCGGGCCTGGACTTAAACGAGGTGAAGGAGTCCAACATAGGCGCGGGGCGCGGGCGCGGGCGGCGGCGCATGCGGCGCAGGGGTGTCTTTCAGCCTGGGCCGTGGGTGTGAGTGAAACCTCGCTCCGTTGCCATGGCGCCTGACTTATGGGGTCCCTGGAAGACTAGATCCCCTAGTAGTGCCCTTTCTCACCCCTTTTTTGGGGGAGGGTTCCCCTACTAAAATGGGCTACAGAAAAAAGGGTACCCTTATTCCAGCCTCTCTACTGGAGGACCTAGAAGAGGACAATGATCTTCCAGGTGACCTCCCACAAATGCCAGGTCAGCGGGAGGAAGGGTACCCAACATGGGTCGCCCTGGTAAATAGAAGCAAGGACGAAAGCCTGCGGTCCATATCCTGGTGGCTTCACTTTGACGCATACCCATGGATGTTGTCTAAGGGTACTTTAAGTACCCTTCTCACCTTGCAGAAGAGGCTTTGCCCCAAGCGGAAAGCCGCCATTTTGAGGGTGCCCTTACTTAGTTTTAACAGACGCAACCCAGGGATTTGGGAACGAAGCGGAAGGGGATTCCTTTTCAGGAAACCATAGGCAATGGTTTATAGGAGTTATTTCCTCATGCTGAGAACCAGCAAGTAATTGGCCCAAAGAATACTTTCAAGCCAAGTTGAGTCAATAGGAGGAAAGGGTTTGTCTCAACTTGGGATATGGACCCAAGCCCAGAATGGTTGCCTCGGTTTTCTTGTGGTTTCCCTTTATTGCAACGCCAAGACGGGTACCTTCAAGCCGAGCCACGCCCAAATTGATTAGCATGGAACCCGCAACAGAACCACAATGTGTAGAGGAATCTCTTCGTTTGGGGGACCCACTGTTTGGTTTCATCTGAATTGGGGAGTACCTAGGCCATGTCTTTTGTTTTTTTTGGTTCGCCCCTTTCCGCAGCCAGCTCCCTGTTGCTCGTTTGCCGTTCCACAGACGAGCAACACCCGTTGGGCTGGAGAATTGGGCTTCCTTTGGCTTGTTTGCAGGGGCCGAGTTTCTGCCTGTCTTGAGATACCACGCGTTTGGTTGTGCCCAGTTTGATGGTGTCTAGGTATCAAAGTCAGAAACTGCGGCTGACATAGTGGGGCCAGTTTTGTGGGGGCCACAACTCTGTCGACACCCTTCTAATTTGGGGCGATTGGCAGTCATTGCTGGCCGGTTTCCCAAAGGTCCAATTGCTGGGTTGGCCAATTCGGGGTGTGGCACGTCTTTCACTGTAGCCGCCAGGACCCTTAGCATCAAGCATGTCCTTCAAGTTTGGACGCCTAGAAGTGAATTCCTCAAGCCAAGGGCGCCTCTTTGCCGAAGAGCATCCCTTTGGCGCATTTTGCTTGGATGTTAGGACTTTAACTTTTTGCCAGCTAATGGGTTTTCCACTGAACCACTAAAAGTTAAGCTTTTAGCAGGGGAGCAGAAAGCAACCGAGAGGAATCCTGAAATTGGCCAAGACCCGCGTGGACTCCTTCCCACGCACACCTTGCCTCCTGCCTTGCGAGTCACGGTCGGCGCGAAGGCAGCTGCATTCACCACATGACCCTGGGATCTCAGGCGCTTTCTCCGCCAGCACGGCCGTGGGGGAAGTGGGGTGCGCAAAGTCTGAGGGGAACAGCCATGGTCAGTTTGTTCGTGGTCTCCCTTGATTTTCCTCCTTACGGGGGTTTTTGCACGGGGTCAGGGTAAGCTTACTGCGCAAGCCAAGCGGCCAGAATGGAGGCTGCCAAGACCCGGAAAGGAAGCTCATCTCCCCAAAACCCAAGTCTCCAGGTTGCTTCCACGCTTTCTTGGATCGCCCTTTTCCCATGGTACGAAAACTTTTCAGCTAACAAGAAGGCCTGTTTTGTGAAACGAGGTAAATTTGGTTGCCGTGCTTTGGTTTCCCTTGATCCACTATCCTTTTTAAGGGGTCCCCGGGTACACAATCCGAACTGCTGCGGTGTTTGATTCATATTTATTCGACTCGACGCTGCAAACCATCCCAAAGACCCCGCGCAACTGTGTAAGCGTACTAGAACCAAGCTGAAACCAGTATCATCTAAGTGCAAGCAACAGCGCAGATGTGTTCAACTTGTTGTTTGTAAATCATAGCGACGCCACAAATGATCAAGGTAGCTTTCTTGGTGTATGCACACATGTTACGTGCATATAAGGTGCAGCTAGGTCATCTATGGTCCTGTGGTTGGGTTGTGGTGTAGGAGTGGTTTAGGATGTCTAGGGTTGGTTCAGGGTTGTTTGTGGTTTTAGGGCTGGCTTAGGGTTGGATTGGGGTTGCCCCCCCCCCCCCAACCCCCCGGTCCTGTGGTTGGGTCGTGGTTGGGTGGTGTAGGGTTGGTTCAGGAGGGGTTTAGGGTTGGTTTTCATGGGCGGGAGGGGTGGGAACACGGGACACGGTCCCCATAAGATGTGTACTTCTACCCCGTTTTCAGATTATTGAAGGACGATTTCTCCAGAAGATTACTCCCCAGCCCAACATGAACCTGAGAATCATCATTTTTAGAGGAGGCTCCTTCTTGGAGGACCCCCCACCTTTGGTTCCATGTCACTCAGGCGGGTCTTTTCGATCTTGTCGATCGCCAGACCACGACCACCACCACCGTGGCCCACAACTGCACCTGGGAGGTCGGTGTGAGCCGCAGCGACCAGGCAGCTCGAGTCGCCGCAGGTTTTTTTTTTGGTGGGGGGGACGAGGGCAGGGAAGCAGGCGGGAGGGGAAGGGGGGCTGGATGTTTTTTGTTGCTTTGGGGGGGGGGGAAGGGGGCAGAATGTGTCAGCATGTGGGAGGGGGAGAATGTTTTGTTTTGTGTTTTGGGGGAGGGGGGAAGAACGTGTCAGGGGGCCCACTTGGAGACAAACGCCCAGAAACAATTTTGAGGTACTCGTTTTGGCTGGCTTTGTTCAAGCAAACGGGAGCCAGCCATTTGGGCAGGGTGGTCCACTATTTAACATGGGACCCAAAGGAGAGAGGCGGTTCCTCTGAAAGCGGTTGGCTCTGTTTGTTGGGTTTCGAGATCACCAGAGAATCTATAGGGGTAACTTCCATTTCCATTCTTTCCAGGTATCCGAATCTTTCTAGAAAACCACCAAAAACCCAGGGGAAATGGTGATCGGTTATTGAAAAGAAGGAATGGGGAATCCACCCCTAGAGATCAGTACCCATATCACCAGTGGAGGGCCAAAGACTCAGGGAATGTTGACCCCATAGAAACCTACCGGAATTGTTCCCTCCGAAAGTGGGTGGTCTGATTCCCGAAACCCTGGGAGAAGCACCCCCCAATCAACAGGGCTCCTTAAAAGAAAATCTTTTTGCAACCATTTGAACCATGGTTTTTTGCCACCAACGTGAAGGGAAACCACCATTTACAAGGCAATGTTCAGGCGCACAATGTAAGAATCCCTGATCAATAAACAGGGGTTGATTTATCTGGGGTCAACATAAGGCGGTTCCCAGCGAGATTTTCGACAGGGCGTCAGTGCCTACAAGACCTTCACCATCGCTCAGCAGCGCTTCGACGAGTCCTTCCGCTTCTCAGGTCGGGAGCAACCGACCTGCGGCTTGCGGGTTACGGAACCCTTTTCCCTTTTTCGGCAGGGGTAAAGACCCCCGTGGAAATCAACGCCCCAAAGGGTGGCCGATTTGGGGTCAAGAAAAAAGTCCAGTGGGGTCTAATGGTCTTTGAATTTTGGCGCCCCTCTGACTTGTGAGGTCAAGTTGGTTTCATGTTCCAGGTTGCGCAACCCCGGAAATGCAAGCGCGTGTTCTCGACATGGGATAACGGCAAATCACTTCTTGTGGGTACTTTGCCTTTGCCCCTTTGAAGCAGCCCCATGGGTTCCTTGAAAAGACACCTGGTCGATGAAAACTGTTGGTCGATGAAAACTGCTGATCAGTTGCACACTCCAATTCCGTTTCTCAATTAAACATCGTCTCGGGCCCAAAAGGGGGTTTTCTCGAGTTGTCGTTTGGCCGGGCGCAATTTTCACCCCATCTTTTCTGCCCTGATTTTTGTTCTTCCCTGATTTCCACAGAGCAACCCCCCCAATTGCTGAGAGCACCCTCCATGTCTTAGGTACGAGGGTTCCGATGGTTGGGCAGTTCTTCCCCAGGCCATGGGCCATGCACGCCTGCCACCAATGAACACACGGAGCCGCTCGACGGTCGGACCCGATGCCTTTGGGAAAATGGTCGCCAGGACCTGAAACAGCAGGGAACCCATGCGAACAGGCTGGGAGGGAAACTTTCGCGGGACAAAACGCCATTTTTTCGGGCGGAAAAAGGCTCCGCGGAAGAAGCTCCGCCGAGTGGGCGCGAGAGAGCCAGGCTGCGCCACCGCGGAGCTGACGGAGGCAGAGGACTGCGTGAAGAGCGGGGAGCTGAACGGCGTGCGGGTGCTGAAGAACAGGCCGGGCTTTGGCGGGGGGGTGGGTGGGTGGGGGGGAGAGGCTTGAGGATGTTTTTTTCTTCGGTTGAAGGGGCGACCTTGAAGGGTCTTTGGGATATGTTGTTTCTTCCTCTCTTTTTTTTTTGCTCTTTTTTGAACAAGCGGGCGTTTCCACATTTGGGGAGGGGGTGTTTTGTGTGTTTTTTTTGCCCTTCGCCGCTCCAAGTAGGCTGAGCAACCTGGGCAGTTTCTCGCCAAACAGTTCGCCAGTTGGGTTCGCGATTTCGGTTCGATCCTTGGGGAATGACGTCATTGCCAGGGCCGGGCCAGAACGGGCACTTCACACAAATCACAAAGAAGGTGATGGATGTTTTCTTTTGCCAGGAAGGGTGATTGATGATGTTTTCTTTGCCAGGAAGGGAGGTGTGGGCTGGGTGGGGGGTGGGGTTTTGGGGTTTTCGGCAGTGGGCACAGCCACCATCGCTGTTTTTCAGGTATGGCCACGGCGTGGGCACGGGGGTGTGCTGCGGCTCGGTGACCAACAAGGCGCCTTGGGCACGTCTTGAAAAGGACAGGAGGAGCTGCTGAAGCGGATTTCCGGTCCAGCTAGGTGCCATGCCCTTTTAGCGTTTCTTGTTTTGGTTGGGAGGGTTCCCCTATACTAAAAAAGACTCCATGTGCGTTTCTATGGTTGCTAGATCCCCCAGTAGTGCCCTTGTACCCTTTTTTGGTTGAGAGGGACCCTACTAAAATAGACTACAGAAAAAAGAAACGTAAACCTGATTTTAACCTCTCAAATCTGGAGGCCCTAGTGAGAGGAAGCGGTTCTGGGATCGGGAGATCCTGGCTGGTTCTGTGGGCTGCGAAAAGCCAACTTTCTGGTTTTCTCTGACTGAACATGTGTGTGTGTGTGTGCGCCCAATCCCACTCGCCGGCTCAGCCATTGTCTACTGATCATGTGGCGAGGTGATTGTGAAGAGACTCCAGCCTTCCCGAGCCAGCCAAAGCGTGCCTCACAGCATCCGAAAACCCATGCAGATTCCTGTAGAGGGGTCTCCTGGTTTCCGGGTGATGTCTCATTTCACCCGAGACCCACAGCCCAACCCTCACGTCACAGGTGGTTACGGCCAAGCGCGTGCAGTGCGATGGCTTCCAGGACGCCTCGCGGAGCAACACCTGGCTGTGTCTGTTTTGGTGGTTACCGCTTGTTGGATGGTTTTAAAGGACCACCAAGAGGAAGATCACCATAGCGTGGCATCCCCTTAAAGGCACACAGATACACATAATTACACTCCATGGCCGTCACTCCATGGCTGGAGAGCCAGTCACAGGATGACCATTGTTATGTTTGCCTGCAATGTTCAATATCTGTGATTAGCCATGTCTTTGAATGTCATTCGGAGGTGTTGCGATAGCAACCATCCGTTGGCATTTGGCTCAAGTTCGGATCCGTCGCGACCTCGGATGAGCGTCGCCGCGTCCCCACGTCGATCACCCACGTGTCGGAGGAGAAAGAGACTTCGGCCCGGGGCAGGTTGGTGGGGAGTGCTCGTGCGGTTCATCGTCGACCCAGTTTGCGGGTATCCTCTTCCCTTTTGGTTTGGATTGTGGTTGCTTGGTCACTTGTGCGTGGGCTCTTCCAATTGCTTGGGCACAGGTCCGTGCCCGAACCACAGGTTATCAGCCGTAGGACTTTCCTGCGTTTGTGACCTACAACTACGAGATCAATGACGTCGACCCCGCGAAGTTCTAGGAGCGTCGTGGATGAGGAGGCCATCCTAGGTGGCCCCCGACTGGGTGAAGGGATGCCGGACTTCGTCTACGAGGATTTCGAGGAGAATTCGGCAGGTGGTGGTCGCATGGGTGATGCTCCCGATAGGGACACACACCTTGCGGGCGAAGCAGGTTTGTGGACGACAGCGATGATCGATTGTTCCGTCAGGTTACTGATGATGAGCAATCCCAACGAGCTCGCTCCGATAGGGGCAGCTCCGCGGTGGCTTCAGGTCAGGACGAGGACGATTTCATCAGCTTTGAGGCGTGATAGGTCGAAAGCAAGGAATCCCGAAGGTCTGACCGTGCTTCTGGTAAGCAGATCAATGAATCCCGCCACTGGGCTCCATCCCGTTAGCGGGACAGAAATCTCCACTCCTCCTGTTATCAGGCCACGTTCGCCTAGGAGCACTGATGAACAGGAGAAGGAGGAATTCGACGCTCATCTTCAAGAGGTTTCAGGGGCGGTTGCTGCTTTTCTGGCTGCATTCGCGGGCCATTGCGTCAATCAGGCGTGGACAGAGGAGCGACGGCAAGTCAGGGAAGGTGCAGGGCGCCTGACAGGAGAGGTCGAGGGCCTTTCTGATGCTAGTCGGATGCGGATGATCGTTCAGCAGTTTGCGAGGGAAGTTATTCCCGACACTCAGCCATTCGTTAGAATTGCGAAGGATGAGCATGACATTGCGGTCGAAGCAAGGTTCAGCATTGGCGACCTCGTGCAGGAACGTGTGAGGACTCAGCACCTTGCAATGCACCGGGGACAGCGCGCCACAGAGGACGAGATCAATAGGACGATCGGGGAGTTTGAGCACCGGGGTTTCCACGTTAGAGGACCTGGCTTCTCAGGGTCTCACCGCAATTTCGATAACCGTTAGGGCCTCGGAAGGACATGCTGAGGAAGCTGTCCAAGATGATGAGGATCTCCGCTCTGGAGCAGCAAGCCGGGCCGCCGTGCGTGGACGATCAAAAAGATCCGGAAGCTTGAGGATGCGAGCAGGGCCGCTGTATCATGCATGGAGAACGTCATGCGGGATAGGCAGGCCATGAAGAGGGACTTTGCGCGTCCACTGGTCGATGACGGGACCGGTGATGCTGACCAGGAGGGAAGACTCTTGCCGTTAGGGATGAGATTCAGGTTGGGGCATGGAAGGCCGCGTGCATGATGACTATACACGTTGCTGTACCATCGCACATGGACTACGGCAGTTTTGCACCCGATAGGGGCAACCACAAACGGACAAGGGAAGGGGCTACAGTTGATGTCTGCACGACTTTGTCTCAGGTGCGCGGAAATCCTCCCGTGTGGGATGCATCTGTGTTCAGGGTGTGCGCTCCCGGTTTTCTACCCTGCGTTCGTCCCGAATCCTGAGGCTGGTGAGGTGGATACGTCTCCCATTGTGCCGAACTGACGTTCGTCGAGAAGTGGGTGGCGAAGTTGTTCGTGACGACCAATCAAACCGATAGGTTTGAGTCGGTGACGGACTATACTTCAAGGCCAACCCACATCATGCGGCTCAATGGGACGGCGGATGACCACTTCCGTTAAAGCACACGCGGCACGACTTGCACTTGTCGTTTTACATCCCCACCGCTTACATGATTGCCACATCGGCTGGCTCCCTGATTCCCCTCTACCCCAATCAGCGAAGGGATGAGGAGATCATGGACTGATGACGGATTTCCTGAAGCACGCGTGTCACTATGACAAGGTGCAACGGCTGAGGGAGGCCGTTGCGAGGGTGAAAAAGGCCCTGGAAGAAGGGAGGGCGGATCCGCCTTCGATTGAGCAGCGCGCGAAGACTAGCTCCAGTCCATGACACCGAGAAGGCCCCGGACCCTGAGGCAAAGCGAAGAAGGATGGAGGCTGATGCTGGTAAGGGCGTTAGCCCAAGCACGCCCGGGCAAGGAAAGGCGGAAGGCAAGGACGTTAGTTCGAGTGCTCCCAAAGCTGCTCCCAAGGCGGCGGCTGATGTTGAGCCGGCGGCGCCGCGAGGAAAGTCGTGGTTGGAGACGGCGAAGGACGCGGACAAGTCTGTTCCTGCAGGAAAGGCGGCCGCTCCTGGACGACCAGTGGCTGAGCAGGTGATGCCGTGGGTTCAAGAACGGCATCGATCGGGATCGGCGACCGGAGGAGGCGTGAGGACAGCCGTTAGGCTGTGTCGCGAGAGGGGTGGTGGATGGGCTGAATCCTTCGTCCTCCGATGCGCTGGGTGATGCTCATGCCCCTCCTACTGAGGCGTGGTGGTCATGCTCCTTCTGGACCGCAGCTGGGCTGCTGGTGAAGATCACTCTGGAGTTGTACAAGTGAGAGGGGATGTGGATATGTGGAGATGTTACTCCCATTCCACTAAATTATTGTAATTTTGGGTGACACGTGGTAGGAAGCATATCTTGCCGATGGGCGAGGGTGCTATCAGTCAACTCTTTTGCTGAACATCTACATGGCTTCTGATAAGAATGAAAACTCGCATCTCTGATGCAAACAGTAGTGACCTGTCGTCGTTACGTGGACCTTTTCACTGGTATGTTGGACAGCGTTACCCCGACTATTAATCCAGGGTGGTGGCGGGATTTTAAATGCCCGGGATGTCGCGCAACTGCCTATGTGGGTTGGCTCCACCGCTGGTGGCGGTAGTGTCCTGTTGTTTGCGGACGAATGTGAGCTTTAATTACGATCAGTAAACGGCACGCTCCTGAGACGTGAGGGGTGTGTGATTAGCCATGTCTTTGAATGTCATTCGGAGGTGTTGCGATAGCAACCATCCGATGGCATTTGGCTCAAGTTCGGATCCGTCGCGACCTCGGATGAGCGTCGCCTGGTCCCCACGTCGATCGCCCACGTGTCTCAGGAGAAAGAGACTTCGGCCCAGGGCAGGTTGGTGGGGAGTGCTCGTGCAGTTCATCGTCGACCCAGTTTGCGGGTATGCTCTTCCCTTTTGGTTTGGATTGTGGTTGCTTGGTCACTTGTGTGCGTATGTGTGGGAAACCCTGATCTTTGGGACCGGGGATTGGTTGCTGTTTTGGGGCCTTTCTTTTGTGGCTTGTTTACTCCAACTTTTCCAATTGCCTGGGCACAGGTCCGTGCCCGAATGACAATATGTTGGCAAGGACACCACAGACGATTTGTCCAGCCTCCCCGATTACCACGCAGACGCTTGAATTCTGTGCGAGCTGTCAACGTGACACACCTGCATATTACAATGCATACCAGCATGTGCCGTAATGCACGCTGGAGGGCTGAAACCCTAGTGCTAGTGTGTGTGTGTGTGTGTTTTTTCTTCTTCCCCTTTTTGTGTGGGGCCAAACAGGGAAACTTGCCATAAACTTATCTAAAATTCACCCTAAACCTACCCTACACATACCTGAAACCTCCCCTAAATTGTAGACTCAAATACCGCCCTTTCGTGCGTGCCAAGGCTGTACAAGGGTTAGGCAACTGCCAGGGCTCAAGAAACACACGCGCGCACACACACACACACACCAGCCGGTCAAACTGGTGATTACTCGGTCAGCAAGGATATCAAGAACGAGCCGACCATTTTGATTGCTCCGAATGTCATTTGGAGAGGCTTGCTGGGAAGGGTCAATGAGCCTTCAGCAAGCACCTAGGCTACAACCGTGAATGACCCATACTCAGCACAAATGTGAGGCTGGTATTGTAGGCTTAGTACGGTCAAACTGGGAGGGACATGGGAGACTTGTGAAAACATCAGCAAAGACCAGGGGCCTCACACCTGTCCTGTGTGCATCCGAATACTCTCACTCTGGCTATGTGTAAGCCCATTTTTTTGCCGGCGCACACAGCTTTTTTCTCCTGCCGCATTTTGGTGATTGACAAACGTCAGCCGCGTAAGTGGTAAATGGCACCAGCCCCGGTTTCTGACTTTGACCCCCAGGACCTGTCAACATAGAAAGACCCCAGGGCGTGCATCACAGCACTTGGTTCCACCGAAGCGGACTGATTCCATCCGAGGCAATGGGTCAGCCTCCGTGGCAATGAATCCGTTTTCTAGGAAACCACTGGGCGACCGAAAATGGAGCAGTTCTCTTTTTTGGTAGGAAACCCCCACGAAAGCGAAAAGCCCCGTGTTTAAGGGTACATGTCTAAAGGAAGCAGCCTCGTTTAGGTTAACTTTAAGGGACACCCGCCTCATGTTAGATTGGTTTAGAAACGAACAGCAACACAGAAGCCAACCACCTCCAAAGGGCTCAACTTCATGTGCCAAAGCGCCAATCAGCAAGATGTCTTGCAGAAGACATGCCTGATAGGACGAGTACCGGAAGCATGCGGACAAGTACCTCACTTCAACGAAGCTTGGCCAACTTGAAGGGTGGGTTCAAGAATTAGCTGAGAATCAGTTTTTAAGCCAAGAGAAACCCAACCAGGCAGGGCTCTTTTGTGGCGGTGCAACCCCCAGAATTCTTCCCAAGCAGAAAACAGGTAAATGTGGACAAGCTTACCGGGCTGTCCTTTTTGATTTTCCGCCGTGACGGAGCTTCCCTTGGCAGTTCTTGACTGCTATTGGGTTGGATCTTTAGACTTTAACTTTTTGGTTGAAATCAAGTTGGGTTTTCCACCAAACCCCCCCAAGTAAGGTAACTTTTTGCAGGGGTCAACAGCAACCCAGAGCTCAGTTCGGTCAAAGGAAGCTGATGCGGGGCAAGAGCTATAAGAGCTACGCAGATGCCAGAGAAGCCTGCCTCAGGCGGCGCTGGTGGGTTTTGGGGGTGGCGTTCTTGGACTTGCCGATCTTCTTAGTGGTTGAACGTTCACCCAGGTCCTTCAGTAGTGCCCTTTTACCCTTTATTTGGGGGAGGGTTCCCCTACAAAAAGGTATCGTGTTGCTAAGGACCCTCTACACGAACCGTGTTTTCAACCTGAATCGCCAAGGTTTTTTTTTGGGGGGGGTTCGGGGCGGGGGGGGGGGATGGTTACGTTTGTGTTGACCGCAAAAAAAAAAAAAAGAACGACTCCCCCCCCCCCCCCCGCCCTGGCTCGACTCTTGTCGGAGCTGCTGCAATCGCGGTTTCACTTCTTGCGCGAGCGCTGCAGTTGCCATTGAACGCTATTAAATCTTTCCTTCATGAACAATGGCAGTTTCTTCCACAAACCTGCACCCACTGGTTTGCGAAACCAACACAACCTGTTTCCTCGTGGGCCTTGCTGTTGCGCTTCGTGTACTCCTTGCAAGCAAGGAGCCGCCTTGTAAGCTTTCCGCTTCCTTCCGCGAAGATCACGTCCAGGCGTACCACCACTCTTTGTGGTCTTGAGAAGCGCCGTTCAAGCGCCGGATCTCTACAGCCCGCGAAGAGCGCGAGTCCACAAAGGTGCCCTCCGCGGGCACAGCCCATGCACCGCCCGCTCCTCTTGCCCCGCGGCATGGCTTTGACCCCACTTTGACCCCACTCTGTGCCCGGACTCGCATGCACGCAACTCAGCTTTGGTCCTGACCAACACCACGCGTACTAAAATAGACTACAGAAAGAAGGGTACCCCTATTCTAACCTCTCTACTGGAGGACCTAGTTGATCTTTTTGGCAGTTGAACGTTCACTGAATATGGACCAGTATCAACCATGTCCTCTTTTTGGTGGGCAACATCTTTGTTCACCCGTTTGCCAATTTTGTCTCGTGGGTGGCGTACCACAAAAACCCAAAACGGGTTCCCTCTTCTGACCAGAGTCGGTGGGCAACTGGGCGGGGTTTGGGTGGTTCTTGAAAGTCTTTGTTGGAGAATATGGCAACCATAGGTGTCCTTTTCTGTCGCTTCAGTGAGAATAAAAGATGGCGATTCCTGGTTGACCTGGTTGTTTCTTCGCAGGGCCATCTGTTTAAAGGACACCGATGATGGCAACCCCCCACCCCCCACCCCCCGCAAAGCGGAACATGGTTCCTGTTAAAGGTATGCCAAGCTCCCAAAACCGGGTGGCGAAGCACTCGATGCCCGGTGGTTTTCGGAACCGAATGGAGGGTTTGCCCCGTGGGTTCAGGCGAAATGGCTCCGTGGCAACGGCCTCCTTGAGCCAGTTTTGGGGCTTCTGAGTTTTGGGGTTGCGCCGAGGCAAACTGATCGCGGCGCTTTTTGGTTGGGGTTTCATGGTGTCTGTACCATAGATTCCCTTGAAACTGATGGTGAAACCGAAGGATGGAGGTCTAGATTTGGAGCACGTACCCACGATTTCTGGGATTTCTGAAAAGCCAATGTGGCACCTGGGTTTCTGCTTTCCTGCGGAGAGTGTGCGTGTTTTTTGAGGCCTCCCTTTTCACCTTCAATGTTTCGTGTTTTTGTGTGTGTGTGTGCCTGTTGCTGCGACAGTAGGGGGAAATCATTCCCGGCTCTCAGGGATTGAAGCAAGGAAGAGAAAGGGGTTCTGCGTATGGGGGTGTGGTCTATGCTTTTGGCAGGTGATTTATCGCAGTCATTTGAATATCGGGACCCAGGGAGGCTTTTTGGAAGATAAACATATCACAAGACTCTGCAAGGTCTATGCTGCATGGACATTTGCTGCCCATATGTTGGACACCGGTTAAGAATGCATTGAGTTGGAATCCTTGCTGGAAGTCTAATTAATATGACTCATATAACATTTATAGCTCGCTTTTTGTCGCAATAGGGAATGACCCAGGCCTTCCAGGAATTGTGGGATGTTGTTGAATTGGATCTGTGCTGGTCATCTGACATGCATAACATATAGTTTACAATATGTTTTGCTCGCTTGCCGGTGCTCAGGGAATCACCTTTCCGGGTCTTTAAGGGAACCATAGGGCAACTGTTTTGGGGGAAATTTTCAGGACACCCATAGGTTGGCAGTGTTTCAAGCAAACCCTCGGATTCCTAGAAAACCTCAAAGGAAGCCCATAGCTTGTCGATCGTGGTTTCTTTCTTCCATCAGGGGTCAGCCGACTCGCAGGTTGGGCAGTACCTGCTGGGGCATTTCTGATGACAAGTGCCGGGCACCGAGTCGGGGCCCGTTGCGGGTCATCACCAAAAGGAAAGCCTTAAAAAGAAAGGTCCCGCAATTGCAGGGGTCTGATGGACGGATTCGTTGCACTCGCATTAGGCTTTCACCTATGCGCGGTTCACTTTGGTTGAACCTCGATGAATTCCACTAGTAAGTTGGTTTGGTTTGAGAGTTTCTCAAAATGGTCGACCCGCGTATGGTCGGTAAATGTTTAAAGGGAGCCCTACTTCGAGAGGCACACTTTTGGTGACATGTTTTTTGTGTGTTTTAATCGAAAGGGCTGTCCAAGCGTTAGCTGACGCAGGCAAGTTCCGGTGTCGGCGTCTCACTCCCCCTGGCGTTTTCGTTGTGTTCTTATTTCAAGCCCCTTCGGCTTTTTCACTCGAACGGGTCCATAAAAGTTGATACTTTGGGAGATCCTCAAACGCAAATTTGGAAGTTGATACCACTGAACCTCTTGCAGGGAAATATTGGGCGGGTAAGCCGGCCATTGACAGCAATTTCGGGTCAACACCCGGCAGCCATTGCGCACATGGTCTGCCACGGATTCCCATGTGCAACCCGCTCTCAGAGCAACCTTGTCATTGTGCGCTGATCCAAAGAAACGTCAAAGTGTCCATGGCACCTATGGGCACTTCGAATCTAGTTTGCAAATAGGACCCTTAAAAGCCACTACTCCAGGGGTACCTTCCCCATTCTTTCCAGGGATCCTTCTTTCTAGAAAACCTCCACAAACCCAGGGAAAACGGCGTTTGTTGAAAAAAACGATGGTTGAAAAGAATGGGGAATCAACCCCTAGAACTACCCAAAAGAAAGTGGTTGCAAAGAAGTTCTTGGGCTCTGAGTGCCCACCTTCCCGACTTTTGGTTCCTCAGGCGACACGGTGAACTTCATGCTGGTGGATGCCAAATACGACATCACCGAGGACAAGCTCATGGAGTAGGGGCCTTGACGCTACGACCGGTGTCCAAGTCAGGTCCTTTTAAGATCCATCCGTCCTAAATGGGTGTGGGTCAAAATGAAACCACTAGGGGACCGCGGGTTTTAGTCCTTGGCTCCATTTACCAGGGTTTCAGTTGGGGTACCTATTTTTGACCCACAGCCAAATGACGTCTCTTGAGTATACCGAATATTCGTTTTGAGGAACAGCCAAGGCATGGTCACACAATTCAGACTTGAACTGTCTCTTCATAGCCCCCATTCGGCCCTTCCGGTTCCACACCAAGACTTCCCTTGAACGTGACCCTGCGCCTTGAGCAAGCCAAGGCTACGTTTCTGATGATGAATTGACCCCTCCCCAAAGCCGCCTACATCTTTCAAGATGGGCCCGAGTCGCAAAGGGAAAACGTCTGCGTTTGGTGCAACCTTCTGCTTGAGCCAAAATCAAATCTAGCCTGAGGACTCTGGAAGCCTGGGGGATGAGGTGTCAGGACTGGCAAAAGCACCCCGATTTTCCAGGCGGTCCCTAAGGCAACCTTGGCCCCTAAACACCTCTCCCAACGAAAAGCTGCCCCTGAACCAGAGGCATCGCGCTTCTGTCGACGTTTCTTCATTCGTTTGTTCATACGAAACAGACATGGCCGGCTGGCCAATTGCTGCACTGCGCTCGCGCCGAGTTCCTCTCAGCACTCCTGCATCTATGAGAAGCTGAAGGTAGGGGCGGACGAGCGGCCTGGCCAAAGCGCGTTGTGGTTTCGCATTTTGGGCAGGGCTATGCGTGGTATGCGCGGGGATCACTGCCCAGACTTTTCTTTGGGGGAAGGGGGAGTTCTTGGGCGCGCGTTCTTCCCATGTCCAAGGGAAGATGGGTGTGGCTCAAAATTAAGGAGTCAGGGCAAACCGAAGGTGTTTGTCTTTGTTTCCATTCACCAAAAGGCCATTTGCGACGGAGTCTGCAGTCTGCATGCATCTTGTTACAAGCGGATATCCGGATGCCACAAATTGGCGAAGATTTATTGTTGGGGGATGAGCCCTTGTCTCGTTTCCATGAGTAATGGACATAATTTCTCCCCCCCCTCCCCACAGAGATGAACATGAACCCCCATACATGTTTATGTTACTTCACCTGCAGATGAGCCTGAAGCCCCCAAAAGAGGCTTCTCAAACCAGATTCAGCCGGAAGTTTGCCAGGTTGCTTCTGTTGATTCGGCTGCTCCGCGCCCCTTATGCCCAAACCCCAAGGAGGGCAAATATGGTCGGCTCTTTGGCTTGCTGGTTTCCAGCTGGCGGCTGTGGGGGTCTAAACGTGAAGACTTTGGCCCTGTTTGGAGCGAACCACAGATGTTTCGACAATAAGTTGTGCATGTAGCAAGCGATTGGCCCCACTCTGGTTTCAACCATTCTGTGCAAACCGCATGCGGCGAGGAGATGTTGCGGCCGGCTTGTGTTGTCTTAAGACGAGCTTGCCAAGGGTGTCCACGGGATGAGTCCTAATGCCCAAAGGATGCTATGGGTCCTTTGCCTAAGGCTGGAAGCATCGTCGGCCTGAAATCGAACTCCGACCCAAGTCCGGCGCAATCAGTGCCCTCTGACCCCAGTGAAATATTCAGCGACAGTATCTAGCTGATGCTTGCCCAATTTTCAAGTCAATTCATGCCTCCCAAGTCTTTGACTTCTCCCAATTGTAAGTTGCTTGACGGTCATGAACTTCGCTTCTGCCAGAACCGTCGTCACCACGACCGTTGCCACTACGACCGTCGCCACCACGACCGTCGCCACCACGACCGTCGCCACCACGACCGTCGCCAGCACGACCGTCACCAGAACCAACAACGGCAAATCTAGGGGGTAGGGTTCCAAAAAGTGAGCATCTTGAGGTCATGTTTTAGTGATTGGTGTGGTACTCCCCTTTATTTCCATGTAGAGGTCGTTTTGAGGATGCCACTTTGATTGACCCAAGTCGCTCATGAGCAGTGTGCACAGGATTTCGGCCGAGTGGCTTGCTTCAAAAGCCAGCCAGATTGCCAGCTTCTGCCGGGAATAGGTGCGACGCATATCGACCCAACATGTCTTAGATTTTCCACCCCCAAGCCACTTCCCAAGGGGTTTGGTGGGCCAGGCACTACATAAAAGGTATACCCTATTTGGGCTAGTGCAAATCATATTATAACCCTGTTTGATGGAGCTGATTTGTCCACGCTGCACCGGCTCATAGGCTCTCTTTCTCTCTCTGTCTCTCTCTCTCTCTATCTCTCTCTATCTATATATATATATATATATATATCCATATATATATATACACGTGATCTTCTCTCAACCAGCAGATGATCAGCTAAAAGCTGATTTGCCATAGGATGCAAGGAACATATCATTCCACTGACATTTGCCCGGGTGAATTACAAGCGACAAACGTAATCCACCAGCCTGAAAATGACATGAGGTCCCAAACACCCCTTGCGAGGCAGCAATGATCCAGAAAATGAGGCGAATCCCCGAATTCCAGTTAGACAATTGGAACAACTAGCTACAGTCTAGGAAGAAAACATGTTGGCCATGTTGTTTTATATATCAAGACAAGTTATAACAACTCACCAAATGTCATTTTGAAAGTGGAGATGTAGAAACCAATTCTTCCAAGTAGTTGTGGGAGTACTCTTCATATTCTACTTCGAACGTTGGAGTTACTCATCAAATTCCACGAAGAAGATGGAATTTGCTCATCAACAGTCGTTGGGAACATTCGAGTCACTCACCAAGCTCGATTCAGACAAATTGAGTCACTCCCAAAAATCCATTTAGACACTTGGAGATACAGGCCTCCTTAACAAATACATTTTGCCCATTTAAAAAAAAATGATGAAAAAAAAAACAGCATAGACCCCAGATAGCACACCACGGCTACGAACCATGACGCAGCATCATAATGGTTTCCGCGGCATGATAATGATGATGTTGCCAGCTCCTAGTGAGTCCGTCAGCAAAACAATGATGTGGACAGGATGATGCTGATACACCAGCCACAAACGATTCCGCGCTACATATCTAGCAAAAGAAAGGCAGAGACGACGTCCTGATGAGTTCGACAGCATCATGACGATGCGGACAGCATCATGATGATGCTCACAGCATCATGGTGGTGGCAAAGGCAGCATCTTGATCATACCGCAGCCACGAGTCATCTTGCGACAGTGTAATGAAATTCAGCATCATCCTGATGTTGACAGCACTATGCCCGCCACCACACCCACGAACCATAACGCGGCGCCGCAGCGATTGCAGCAGCATCATAACGTGGTTGACAACATCATGATGATACACCAGCCACGAACCATTACGCGCGACAGTTAGAGCAGCAACAACGTCCGAATCGGTTCAACAGCATCATGATGCTGCTGACAGCATCATGATGCTGCGGCCAGCATCATGATGATGCGACAACCACGATACCTCAAACAGCGCCCGCCCTAGCACCCTGCCATCCATCACCAACACCCGAAAACAGCAGCCCCAGCACCCCAACGCAGCAGCCCCAATAGCACCGCAACGCAGCACCCGCGCCAGCGCCGGACACGTCCCCGAGCACCCTGCCGTCACGTACTGTCACCAGCACCTGAACCTGAACCGAACAGCACCCAAAACCGCACCTGCGCCAGCTCGATCTTGCAAAACAATTTCCCTTCTTCATTAGAAGTCTATAGTTTCCAGCTATCTGGGAAATAAGCCCACGCGGTCGGCTGCGCCTCCAACAGCAACACAAAACAGCACCTGCACCACCACCCCAAACTGCATGCCCCACAGCACCCGCCGGCAATCTCCGAAAATTGCGCCCACAACGTCAGCAGTACCTCAAGCAGCACCCCAAACAGTACCCCAAAACAGCTGCATCAGCTCCCCAAACTGCATGCGGCCATCAATCTTGCAAGAATGCGCCTGCACCATCACCAGCACCTCAAACAGCACCCCAAACTGAGTGCCCCCCCGCTGTCCATCAGCGCCCTAAACAGCACAGGCACCAGCACCGTAATCAGCACCGCAAACTGCATGCCCCCTAGCACCCGGCCGTCAGTTTCGCAAAGCGGCACCTCCACCAGCACCCGAAACTGCATGCCCCCTAGCACCCGGCCGTCAATCTTGCAAAACAGCACCTCCACCAGCACTCCAAACTACATGGCCCCCTATCTCGCAAAGCGGCACCTCCACCAGCACCGAAACTGCATGACTAGCGCCTGGCTGTCAATCTCGCAAAGCAGGACCTCCACCAACACTCCAAACTACATGCCCCCACTAGCGCCTGAAACTGCATGCCCCCTAGCAACCGCCGTCAATCTCGCAAAACAGCACCTCCACCAGCACTCCAAACTGCATGCCCCCTAGCACCCGGCCGTCAATCTCGCAAAGCGGCACCTCCACCAGCACCCGAAGCTGCATGCCCTCTAGCGCCCGGCCGTCAATCTCGCAAAACAGCACCTCCACCAGCGCCCCAAACTACATGAGCCCTAGCACTTGGCCGTCAATCTTGCAACACAGCACCTCCACCAGCACCCCAAACTGCATGCCCCCTAGCACCCGTCCGTCAATCTCGCAAAACAGCACCTCCACCAGCACTGCAAACTGCATGCCCCCTAGCACCCGGCCGTCAAGCTCGCAAAGCAGCACCTCCACCAGCGCCCCAAACTGCATGCCCCCCAGCACCCGGCCCTCAATCTCGCAAATCACTTTCCCTTCTTTATTAGAAGTTAGAACCCCTATAGCTTTCAGCTATCTGGGGAAAAAATCCACCAAAATAAAGGGACACCACCATTTACAAGGCAATGTTCAGGTGTGTAATGTAAGGATCCGTGAGATACTCCCCGAGCTCCATGCAGGAAAAAACATGTTTATTCGCCAAGGTGTCCGCAGTTCAAGGTGTCCGCTGTAACAAGTTGCGGTTGCTCAAAGATTTCCATGTAGACGCTTGGACTCACTCTCCAAACTTATTGAAGCTACTCCCCAATTTCATTTCGTTAAGTCGAGTTGCTCGCCAAGTTCTATGGTAACTCCTGCCCGACTTCCGAGGAATTGGGAGTTTTTCCAAGTTCCATTTAGTGTATTGGAGCGTCATGGGAATTTAAAAGGTCTTTTGCCAACTTATTTGGTGCTACTTCGCAGCCATCCCCTTAGCTTTTTAGCTTTTAGTGTTTGGTTGGATTTCCCTTTCACCCACTACAAGTTGGTCACTTTTAGATAGGGATCTGATCCGAATGCGGACAGCCCAGTTTCTAGGTGCGACATAAAGGTAGAGCCAGGCAAGGCTCTGCTTCTCGGCGCGGTGTCTCGAACGCGAACTCGAGTCGAATGGGCTTCGGGCCCGGACAAAAGGAGCGCGGTTCAGCTTCCAATTGCGTGTCTGGCCATTTGGCGATAGGAGATGGTTCTAGTGTTGTGGCTTTATACTTATTGCAACCGGGTGACTTTGTCTCGCGCGGGAAGTTGCTCCTATCCCAATCTGTCTACGAGGGAGTTCCTATCCAAGGGATGTCTCAAAGACTTGGCACCCTAGGATGGTCTTTGAAGCGAGCACAAAAGGACACAGCGCAAATGTCGGTTCTATGTTTTTTGTTTTGTTTTTGTTTTTTCTCGGACACCCACATGGGCGTGTTTTTGATGGCAGCCTTTTTTTCACCGGATTTCACGGGAAACCAAAGGCAAGCCACAAGTTTGTGAGCAACCAGTCTTGGCCACAAGAGAAATGCTCGGGCTAGTACTGGAGGATGGGGGATGTTGGTTCAGGCAAACAATACGGATGTGCGTTTTAGGGGAGAACAAAAATGGTGGTTGTCCTTTTGGTGTTCCTTTAACACCGCACACACAAAATGGCTCCTTCAAGCAAGGCGCAGCCATATCCATATTCAGGTATCCATCAGGTGCTTTAGGTTTGCTTCGGGATTTTGAAGCCCTGAAGGGTAAATGGGAAGTAGCCCCCTTAACTTTCAAAAGCAATCCAACACACCAAGTAAAGGGAGAATGAAAGAGTATCCACAGCCACTTCTTTGAAAAGCATCCACATTGACCACAACGCCAGGGGGTGCCATGTGAATCCAAGCAGAGTCCACCCGCAAGGCCAAGTCAAATGATAAATTTTGGGGAACCCCGTTTTGCCCTTTGAGAATCCGCACAGGTCTGCAAGCCCTGTACAAGGTTTTCACTACATGCACTGCTTCGCTGGGAAACATAGTGACCCTGGAGACCACGACCCACTGGATACAATGGGTGTTTACAAACCTTTGAGCCAATGACGTGAAAGAGAACCACAGAAAACGCAACTTACAGCGGAGTCCTTTGGCGCAGGTGTCCCCTTTTGGTAGGCGTCCCCTTTCCGTCGACCAAAGAATAGACCAGGGATGCTGGTGGAACTGGCACGTGTTCTTCCACGGACTCAGAGCGTTCCTGTGGTTGGTTTGCAGGTCACCTTTGGGCCGTTTTCCAATGACCTACACATACCCCTAAGCTTACCTCTTAAAAAGCACAACTTTTCAACTTTTCTGGTAACATGGGCTATATGTCTGTAAAAGGTTAACTTCCCCAGGGCTTGGAGTTTTAAGTGGTAAGCTAGGGGTGATGTGTCTCCCGGAGACAGAGAAACACATTCCTGCAGGTTTGGCATGGCGAGAACATGAAGGCAACACCGTCGGCCCGAGATTTGTAGTTTCCATTCAGCTGTTTGAAGGGGGTTGGACATGGGACAACGCAGAGGTTGGAGGGTAAACCAACCATCAGCCACAAACCCATACAACACATCACTCTTCCATGCCTAGCCCAAAAAAAAATACACATGCCTAGCACGGGACATGCCTTCGGGTTTCCTGGTTCCCAGCAAAAGTTTTCGAGCGCTCCCGTACTTCGGGGCTCGGTTTTTGCTGGCTGGTGTCAGACTGACGGATTTGGTTTTCCATCTGAACCTTGGTGGCGATAGGGCATGATGTCACTCCCGGGAGGGCTTCGGACTCGAAACCTCGGGGATGGGTTTTCTGGGGGTTCCGCTTCTCCCCGCGAAGCATCTGGGCAATTGTTCGGGGAGCTTCAAGCTGTCGGCCGACTAACACATGGTTGTTGGGAAACATTTTGCATTTGTGGTTATTGTGGTTTAGTGGGACATCCCCACTTATCTGATAAGATAAAATAAAAATGCTCCCCTTCCAACGTCAACCAGGAAGAGTCATCTTTCTATGGGGCTCGGTGCATGTCCATAGTCGCTGGGCGGGCCCAAAAAAGTTTCACTCGTCGGATCGTCCATGGATCGTCCGAGGTGCCAACGGAGGAGGAGGCGAAAGCCTTGGCCACACGGAAGTGCCCCAAGGGCACGGCCCGGACACCCGGAAGGCGTCGGAGGCAGTTCCATGGGAAAAGGCGATACGGAGAGATTTGGATGGAACTGAGCTTCCCAGTTCGTTATTTGTCCTTTTTATGGAAGGGGGGGGCCTTGTGTTTGTCTGTGTGTGTGTGCGTGTTTGTGGTGGATGATTTTTCCAGATGTTCCAGTTGGTTTGAACACGAAAAGCGCATTGGGAGCTGTACTGGCCAACCATTCTGACTCCAGGGATCCATGTTTTGTTTAGATTGCATGTTCAAACCACTCACCCGCTCCTGATGGCCGGCTGTTGGTCAAACATAGGTGCTCAAAATGGAACCCTGGCAAATTAAAACAAGGATGAACACGTCATAACTCAGAAAATGTTCAGTTGTTCGTAGATAACCATAGGTCTGTCTCAGAATGGCTTGACACCTCAAAAGGCACCAACTGAAAAGCGACACCAAAGAAAGGGGAGGCCGGAGCTGCTTAAAATTGAGAAAGAGCCAATGAGGCTGGCTAAGCGGTGAGTAACCTCCAATCAACCCCCAGTTGACTCAAGCAAGCATGAGCCATTTGCAGTTCGCTTCAGGTAGGAGGAAAGGGGATGGTGTAAGTTTGATTCGTACGTGTGCGGCTTCGGAAACTTGTCATGTTTTCTCGCTCGCAGTCCGGACTTTTTCCTTGCAGGCTGCGTGCGGCTATTTCATGCTGAGTCCAATATGCGGATCAAAGCTACCAGCATTGTCTACCTGACTTGGACAAGCATAGGGATATGGTTGCGCGCGCTATCAATGGAAGCTGCCTAATCGCCCCCCATTCCTGCTGCCTGACCAGAAACACAACACCTGCAGCTGGTTCGTGACAAGCAACCACACCTGCCCAGTTGCCCAGGGCCACCTTTCTGTTATTCTGTTTTGGAGCTGGGGGTTCTTTCTTGTTGTTTTTCTTTTTTCCCCGGTTTTTGGCTTGCCCAGTGCCACCTTTTTGTGTTTGGTTTTGGGGAAGTTTTGGAGCTGGGGGTTCCAGAGTCGCCGTTTCGAACCGGCTGGGCCTCGGATTCGCGTCTTAGACCTTCGACGGCCCGGACGCCACCGACCTGCACCAGAAGTTCTTCGAGATTGCGGCGCGGGAGGTGCGTGGCATGCGGCCTTTCGTTTTTGTTGTTCTTCTTCCGGGCTCCGCGGAACTTCGATTTCTTTCGTCTTTGTGGCTTGCCAGAGTTCATGGCTACATTGCGCAGTGGGTGGTTTTAACAATGGCCTTTTGGGCCGGTTTGATGCGGGTTTCCGTTGGTGGGAGTCTGGGGGCAGTATTTCGATTGTTTCTAGGCGGTATCAGTGCCAGCAACTGGGGTTCCTTGAATTAGGTTGCCACTCAGCAGCTGACTTTGATAGAATCAGAGGGCCGGTGAGCGAAGTGGAATCCAAGTCGATCACTGCCACATGTAGTTTCCACAGGCTCCATAGAAATCCAAAACCCCGAGTATCCAGAGTTCCTCCGAGCGGTGACAAACAAGGCTCCAAAATTATTTGGGTCTTCAAATTGGTACATGGTGTCCTGCGACGGCCACAAAAAAAAGGGGACTCAAAAGTGCCGACGGGGTCAAATGGCGGCAATGCTTAATTTCAGGATGATGTGAGTACGTAGCGCGAACAGAATGACCTGAGCATGCCACTGTTGTTTGGAGCGCTGCGAGTACTGCGGGCCTTAATGTTGGCTCGCGAGACCGCAGCAGCCTGGGTTTCTGTTCGATGACTAATTGCAGCTTCAGACACTGCCGACTTCCATCCACATAGAAAAGTGCCTTGAGTTTGAGGCCGTTGAAGAGCTGCGTGGATTGGTGTTGCGTGTTGCGTGCCTTGACTGATTCGGAGCGCTGCAAGTAATGCAGCAGGGCCTGATCACTTGGCACGCGAGACTGCAGCAGCGTGGGCTTCCGCTCGGTGGAGCTTGCGTTTACAGGCTCTGTCGAATTCCTTCCACGCAGCAAGGTGGAATGTTGAAGAGCTGCGTGGATTGGTGTTGCGTGTTGCGTGCCTTGACTGATTCGGAGCGCTGCAAGCAATGCAGCAGGGCCTGATCACTTGGCTCGCGAGACTGCAGCAGCGTGGGTTTCCGTTCGGTGGAGCTTGCGTTTACAGGCTCTGTCGAATTCCTTCCACGCAGCAAGGTGGAATGTTAAAGAGCTGCGTGGATTGGTGTTGCGTGTTGCGTGCCTTGGCTGATTCGGAGCGCTGCAAGTAATGCAGCAGGGCCTGATCACTTGGCACGCGAGACTGCAGCAGCGTGGGTTTCCGCTCGGTGGAGCTTGCGTTTACAGGCTCTGTCGAATTCCTTCCACGCAGCAAGGTGGAATGTTAAAGAGCTGCGTGGATTGGTGTTGCGTGTTGCGTGCCTTGACTGATTCGGAGCGCTGCAAGTAATGCAGCAGGGCCTGATCACTTGGCACGCGAGACTGCAGCAGCGTGGGTTTCCGTTCGGTGGAGCTTGCGTTTACAGGCTCTGTCGAATTCCTTCCACGCAGCAACTTGGAATGTTAAAGAGCTGCGTGGATTGGTGTTGCGTGTTGCGTGCCTTGACTGATTCGGAGCGCTGCAAGTAATGCAGCAGGGCCTGATGACTTGGCACGCAGGACTGCAGCAGCGTGGGTTTCCGCTCGGTGGAGCTTGCGTTTACAGGCTCTGTCGAATTCCTTCCACGCAGCAAGGTGGAATGTTAAAGAGCTGCGTGGATTGGTGTTGCGTGTTGCGTGCCTTGACTGATTCGGAGCGCTGCAAGTAATGCAGCAGGGCCTGATCACTTGGCACGCGAGACTGCAGCAGCGTGGGTTTCCGCTCGGTGGAGCTTGCGTGTACAGGCTCTGTCGAATTCCTTCCACACAGCAAGGTGGAATGTTAAAGAGCTGCGTGGATTGGTGTTGCGTGTTGCGTGCCTTGACTGATTCGGAGCGCTGCAAGTAATGCAGCAGGGCCTGATCACTTGGCACGCGAGACTGCAGCAGCGTGGGTTTCCGTTCGGTGGAGCTTGCGTTTACAGGCTCTGTCGAATTCCTTCCACGCAGCAAGGTGGAATGTTAAAGAGCTGCGTGGATTGGTGTTGCGTGTTGCGTGCCTTGACTGATTCGGAGCGCTGCAAGTAATGCAGCAGGGCCTGATCACTTGGCACGCGAGACTGCAGCAGCGTGGGTTTCCGTTCGGTGGAGCTTGCGTTTACAGGCTCTGTCGAATTCCTTCCACGCAGCAAGGTGGAATGTTAAAGAGCTGCGTGGATTGGTGCTGCGTGTTGCGTGCCTTGACTGATTCGGAGCGCTGCAAGTAATGCAGCAGGGCCTGATCACTTGGCACGCGAGACTGCAGCAGGGTGGGTTTCCGTTCGGTGGAGCTTGCGTTTACAGGCTCTGTCGAATTCCTTCCACGCAGCAAGGTGGAATGTTAAAGAGCTGCGTGGATTGGTGTTGCGTGTTGCGTGCCTTGACTGATTCGGAGCGCTGCAAGTAATGCAGCCCTGGACCAACCACGTATGCAGAAAAAACGCCTTCGAGAGAAAATGCACAATAAAATGGCATTGTTCTTCAAAAGCGCCTTTGTGTTCAAAAAAAGCTTTCGCAGCGCAATGCCACACTGACGCATTGCCTGGTCTGTCTGCCTTCTCGAAGCCTGTACGTGAGAACCTTTGATTTGGATCTGCTCATTTGGACATCCATTTCTTCGACATTGGCCGTTGCTGCATGCAGGTTATTTTCCACCAGAGAGCCGTCTGAATCCCCTCATGGCCAGCACTGTCAGTTCGAGGGGCCGATTTGGAATGAGAAATATGGCGCGAATGTCAGCCAAAACCAGTTTTGCAGCTTGCTGTTGTTTGTTCCGGCAATTTCCGCCTTTTTCCGGCAATTTCCGCCTTTGTTCCGGCAATTTCCGCCTTTGTTTTGGCAGTGGCTGCTTTTGTTTTCATGTGCAATTTCACGAGCCACTGGCCAATTGCGTTTCTGGAATAAAGAGTGCTGCTGATGCGCTGAATCCGCACGCGATTCGTTGAGGAAAGTGATTTTTTCCAAAAAGCTGCTAAAGAAAATGCTCTGCCCATCTTTGTAGACGGAAGCATGCGCGCAATCCAACATGTCAAGCACGGAAGCACGAGCCCCGGCGAGGGCTGAGCCCAGATTGGGGTAAGCCCCCCCATATTTCAGAAAACGCCCTCGATCTAAAAAATAGGAGCCCAGTCCAAATTTAAGGAAAATTCTGAAAAGGCAAAAAAACTGCACACTTAAGACGCTGCAGGGCAGGGCCTGATCACTTGGCACGCGAGACTGCAGCAGCGTGGGTTTCCGTTCGGTGGAGCTTGCGTTTACAGGCTCTGTCGAATTCCTTCCACGCAGCAAGGTGGAATGTTAAAGAGCAGCGTGGATTGGTGTTGCGTGTTGCGAGCCTTGACTGATTCGGAGCGCTGCAAGTAATGCAGCAGGGCCTGATCACTTGGCACGCGAGACTGCAGTAGCGTGGGTTTCCGTTCGGTGGAGCTTGCGTTTACAGGCTCTGTCGAATTCCTTCCACGCAGCAAGGTGGAATGTTAAAGAGCTGCGTGGATTGGTGTTGCGTGTTGGGTGCCTTGACTGATTCGGAGCGCTGCAAGTAATGCAGCAGGGCCTGATCACTTGGCACGCGAGACTGCAGCAGCGTTGGTTTCCGTTCGGTGGAGCTTGCGTTTACAGGCTCTGTCGAATTCCTTCCACGCAGCAAGGTGGAATGTTAAAGAGCTGCGTGGATTGGTGTTGCGTGTTGCGTGCCTTGACTGATTCGGAGCGCTGCAAGTAATGCAGCAGGGCCTGATCACTTGGCACGCGAGACTGCAGCAGCGTGGGTTTCCGTTCGGTGGAGCTTGCGTTCAGGCTCTGTCGAGCAGCAAGGTGGAATGTTAAAGAGCTGCGTGGATTGGTGTTGCGTGTTGCTTGCCTTGACTGATTCGGAGCGCTGCAAGTAATGCAGCAGGGCCTGATCACTTGGCACGCGAGACTGCAGCAGCGTGGGTTTCCGTTCGGTGGAGCTTGCGTTTACAGGCTCTGTCGAATTCCTTCCACGCAGCAAGGTGGAATGTTAAAGAGCTGCGTGGATTGGTGTTGCGTGTTGCGTGCCTTGACTGATTCGGAGCGCTGCAAGTAATGCAGCAGGGCCTGATCACTTGGCACGCGAGACTGCAGCAGCGTGGGTTTCCGTTCGGTGGAGCTTGCGTTTACAGGCTCTGTCGAATTCCTTCCACGCAGCAAGGTGGAATGTTAAAGAGCTGAGTGGATTGGTGTTGCGTGTTGCGTGCCTTGACTGATTCGGAGCGCTGCAAGTAATGCAGCAGGGCCTGATCACTTGGCACGCGAGACTGCAGCAGCGTGGGTTTCCGTTCGGTGGAGGCTCTGCCGAATTCCTTCCACCCCTGAGTTTGAGAATGTTGAAGTTTCTCGTGGATTGGTGTTCCGTTCTGCCATTGTATTTTGCGAGTGTTTCCCCATGCACGGGAATTGAATAACATCCATGTGTTGTCACCGTACTTATTGTTCAAAGACAGATCCCTTGCACTTGTAAGGCGGGTCACGGTTCCTTGCTGTACTGGCGTTGGGGCTATCCCGATTTGCACATTTGCGTACTGTTGATCCCGCATTTAGAGCGTTTCCTTTGGGTAGCCAGCTGAGAACCAGAAGCTTCCAGTGATGGGGTGATTTGGGGAAGGCTTTAGGCAGCCAATCCCTCAGGTCTGCCCCTGGGATTGTGGGTTCCTGTTGGCGCGAAAATCGATTGGTCTACCGTTGCGGGCGGAGGTGAGGGACCGCAATGGTCCCATGCCTGGTGAAGAGTCTTTTGAGACCTGCTTGGAGGACTGGCGATGAAATGTTTCCTGGATCCTAGGGATCTGGAACCATGAGCATGACCTGCTTGGAGTAGGACTGGCGAATGCATCACCCACGCCACCTGATGGACTTTCCGCTGCTCACGGGTCCCGGGCATCAGCCAGGCCGTGGCCGAATTCCAGCCCAGCTTTGAGCGGGCCAAGGTGCGGTGCAAAGAGGAGGCGCGGCGCCGGGAGTTTTTGTTGTTGTTTTTTTCGCCTAAAAGTCGACCTCCAGCGGGCATGGCATGTGCTGAAGGCCTTTGTTTCTTTGGATTTTCCGGGTTTCCTTTACTTGCTGGTGCGATAGGTAGGAACTGACCTAACCCTGCTGTTGCACTGGAAGAACTGGTTTTGGGGTCCCGAAAGGAAACCGAGTTCGGGGATGGGTTTTTCTCGCATGTCCCCCTGAGCAGCAGCCAAGTTGGGCGGAGAGGTGAGGTTCAGTTCCGCTTGACACTTGTGAAGTAATGGCTTCCAGTTGCTTAAGAATATTAGGTCCCCCAGCTAGATGCCCTTTCTCACCCCCTTTGTTGGTTGGGATGGCTCCCCCACTAAAATAGACTACAGAAAAAAAAGGTACCCTTATTCTAACCTCTCTACTGGAGGACCTAGAATATGTTTTGTTTTTCCCCTGTTAGTTTTAGAGGGAATCTATCACTCTTAAGCATTTTTTTCCAGGGGACTTCAGCAAATGCACGCTGATATGACCTATACTGGACGCTTCCCCAATCAGGATCTTCGTTCCACAGCACATCGTGTGAGCAACTGAGCTTACCAGGAACCTGGGTGTCCCATTTGCAGTTGGGGCTTGGGATTTTGGATGTGTTGAAGCTTTGCATCGCTGCATCACCTGGAAACAAAAGAGCATGTAAGCGTAAGGGGCATACAAGCTTGTGTAAGTGTACAAGCCTACATCCTTTTAGACATGTCGAAACTTGTATTGACTTGAAACTTCACATCATATGGGTGTCTGTTTTGAGGTGTGACCCTCCACAAAATGTTGGTTTTCCTTGTGGTTTCCCTTCAAAACATCAAAAGCAGATAGCCCAAAAAGCCACACCCATGTAGCTTTAACCACCCCCATTACAGCTCGAACCCTTCCCCCCCCCCCCCCCGCCTTCCGCGCATCGCGCCCGTCGTCTGTCGCTGCAGCCCCCCAGTGGCTCAAGATCCGTCTCCGCCGGCCAGTACGCGCTAAACGGCGTCCAGTCAGGCGGGTTTTCTCCGTTGTGCGGGGGTGGGGTGGAGGGGAGGGGGGAAAAACATGGGAAATTGGTTGAAATATAATTGGTTTGTGAAGAAAAACAAAAAACGATAATAAAAATAAAATAACACAAAAGTCGTGGCTCCGCCCGCCGAAACAGCCGAGTCGAGTTGTCTTAATGGGCGATAGGCATTCGGCCTGTGTTTTCCCAACGGGTTGGAGGCGTTGGGGAATGCAAAGCTGCAGGTGCGGTGCGAGTTGCTTGTGTGCTTGTCAAGTCTCACAGCTTGTACACATTCAAACGCTTTGGTTCAATTGTCATGTATCCCAAGGGTGTACCACTAAGATTATACACAACTCTTTGAAGATAAACTGATTATGCATTATATAGGGGCTTCTTTTGAAGAGCTCTGGGCTACATGGAGGTCTAATATTTTGCATGGGTTAGAATTCGCAGACTGGCGAAACTTTTACTGAAAACATCAGTTTTGCAGTGAGCGAAGTTTCTGCACAAATGTTAGCTTCATCTTTACCTCGAGATGTCGTCCGCGTTTTGGAATTTCCTCTTGGCCGCTTTTACAAGGAAAACCAAGAGTAAACCAATCATTCGGAGGGGCTGTATTTCAGGACAAACGCAGAAGGGTGTGAATTTTGCTTCGGAATGCTTTAACAAACATCAAAAACACAGAAATGTACGCCCAACAACCATCTTCGAAGAGGTTCTGCAATAAGACTCATATTGTTCACCGCGGATTAATTCACCTAGCTGAATAGTAGGGAGGTCCCCTAGGATCCCCTTATTTTGGGACGCTCCATATGTGTTCCCCAGTTGTTGCAGGCGGAACATGGTGCTTGACGAGCAGTTCATCCAGAAGTGCCGCGAGGCAACGCCGATTCATTGGAGCGAAGTCGCCAGCTGATCTTCGAGCACTGCTGTCGCGTTTGGCGGGTTTCGCAAGCTGATCTTTTGACCTTGCGACGTTTTCTAGTGTGATCATTTTTTGTATGTCATTTGTTCAACAGGTTGAGCTTGCCTTTTCGGCCAAATGTGGACGAATAAGCTGCTCCGATTCATCAGAGACTGTTCTCGAGGAACTCTTTGTGTTGGACAACAATCAACAAACGGGATGACGTTCTCCCAACATATTCCCCGATCTGAAAAGGAGCACAGACATAGACATATTTGCTTTGGGGTAAGACACCCGCGTGTTGTTCGTATCAAACGTATTCTTAACGACTGCGTCAATACAAATGCAACACTGAAACAAACCCGCCAACCGGGCCAGCTCTCAGCCAATTCTAAACCATTCTATCAAGTACTACAGTACTTCCTGGAAGACTTATCTAACCCCTTCATTTTATTTGGGCGGCGAATTAAGCGCTGCCCTGATTAGTTCATAAATCAAACAGCGAAGCAGCTGCAGCCCACACCGCAAGCAATCCTCTAGAGCAAACACACCTCGTCGTCACTGTACTGTTGTTGGTAGCCTTACATTCATTTACACACCTGTTGATGCCAAGTGAGAACCAATTTCAATTTATACGTAAGCATACATATGTGTACGTATATATATATATATACACACATATATATATATATATATATATGTATAGATCCGTATGTCCACATGCTATCCCGGAGCAGGCAGCCTGTTCTTTGAATGGTTCCCTTGGGCTTTGCAGATGGGGACAGCTGTTCAAATTTGCTGGATCTCAGTTTGTCGGTTGAGTCTTAGCAAGTGACCAATCCAACATACAGCACAGGATTGCAAAGCTGGTGTTATTGCATGATGCAGCCAGAACTCCGGTATGGGCTTTTATGAACTCAGTATTGATGTAGTAGTAGTTTACTATCAATTCAGTACTAGTACTGCTCAAGTATTACGTCTGAGTTTAGTAGCAGCATTAGTTTGAGCATTGCGGCTTCTCATTTGGAACTTGTTTTGTATGGGTTGACTTGTGTCTTTCCAGTCTTCTAAGAGTTGAGTAATACTTCAGCAGGAGCTCTTAGCATCAGATCAATATTAGTTTGGTGCTGGCTTAGCATTGGTGACTCTAATATGGTTTTGCTTTGTTGAGCCTAGGCATTCCGCCACGTAGAGCCAGTAAAGTAAAAGCACACAGCAACACAACTTGAAAAGGCAGCATGTTTCTACGTTTGCCAGGTTCAGCTTTTTGCTTCTACTCGGGAAGTATAAAAACAGCAGGTGAGGCCTCCGGCCTCATGTAAAGTAAACAGTAAAGCTGCCACAAGAAAAGAAAGCAAGCTGTCTTTACTTCAAGGAGTTTTCTCTGTTTTACTTCTCTCCACTAAAGTAAAAGAAACTATCAATGGTAAGACTAAGACTTTGTGTACTTCAGACTGTTTATGCTTTTAACTTTCCCCATTAAATGTAAAAGGTTTGAACTGTTGGACCCATTACAAGCAAAAGGGTAAACCCGTAAACAATGCTTTATTTTTGATAAGTTTTTCCTTTTGTACTTTTACTGGGGAACCGTCAAACAACAAGACTTCCTGAAGCAAGATAAGTTTGACTTCGGATTGACTTTTCATGCGGGCAATGTTTAACTATAACTTTTCCCCAGTAAAAGTAGAATCACAATTCCAAAGCGTGACATGTTTGACCCATGAAAGTAAAAACCAGAACTGCCTAAAGTAAAGCCTTTTTTTCTAGACATTTTTACTTTGTTGTTTTTACTGGGCGAAAGTATGAAAGTAGAGCTGTGTGAAGCAAACACATATAGACCTTTCGTGGTTTTGTTCTTGTTTTTTTGAACCTTAGGTGGGCAAAGCTCCCTAGGTAACTTTTGTTACTTTTGACAGTGTACTTTTTACTTATTCGTGAGTCCGTAGGGACAGGTAAACAAGTAAAAGTCCCTGAAGTAAACAACCGTAGTACTTAAGGAGTAGTTTTTTACGTTTCACGGGCAGATGTTTTACTTTAAACTGTTTAGCTTTGGGGGACATGTACCCCAAGCATGGGTGGTGTTCCTTTTCGTTCCCTTTCAACCAAGCTAAGAAGGGTACCCTAACACTATATGGTACCCTCCCTCCCCCACAAAAGAGCACAGAAACAAAACTTAGGCTTTTGATTTGGTAAATCTAGTATAGTAATTACAAATGAAAATGCACGACCAACCCAACACACACAATTTCAACAAACCCACATACACACACACACACAAACAACAACAAAGCTGCAAAATCCCTGCAGGAAAAGACGGCTTCTACACAAACATGCACAAACACCACACACAAACATGAATCTGGTTCTATTTCTGGCGCCCGCCAAAACTATCCCCAAGGCGCCTAAGGCTGAACACACGTGGACGCATGTCCGCTTTGGGTGACCTCGGAGGTTGGCTCAGGTGCGAAACGCTGCGGTGGCTGTTTGCGGCAGATGGCTGTGGTTCGAAAAAGAGGTACCCTCCCTCCAACAAACGTAGCACCTGGGGAAGGGTACCCGGATCATGACTCTTTTTTTTCTGGGGGTACCCTGTGTCAGTTGCCATGTTAGTGGGAGGGAGGGTACCAACACGGTACCTGGTAAATGGGACCAAAGACTATCACCTGCGTATCCCTTTCATTTGGAGCCACACCCAGATGTTGGTCAGGGCCAACCACAGGTATTACGGTATGGCCCTTTTGGTTGTTGACATGGTGTGGACCCCCTTTGAGACCAGGTTTCATTGTGACTCACTGGAAAGTGTCCCAGAGGGTGCCTTGAGACCCAGGATGTAGCTTGATCCATTGCACTTAAGTATGCTGTTCGCTGCCCATGTGTCTAGGGGTAACTTCCATTTCCATTCTTTCCAGGGATCCGAATCTTTCTAGAAAACCACCCAAAACCCTGAAAAAATGGCTGGTTTTGGAAAATAACGATGGCTCAAAAGAATGGGGAATCAACCCCTAGAAATGTGGGCCTTTTTTTTCTCCCGCATCCGTGATTTGAAGCATTCCCATGGCCGGCTTCTTCCGTTTTGCAACGGCGGAAGGCCTTCAACACCTTCGACCAAGATGGCAGCGGTACCATCGATACCCAGGAGATCTCACGCGGGGTTTGGGGCTGTGAGGTGGGCAGACGATTTGTTTGGATGGATGGATTGACCGAACAAAAATCAACACAAAATCAGGGGACAACCCAAGTTTTCCATGAGGCCTTGGAGTTGTCCGTGGGTCATATGTTTCCGTTTTTGGTGGAGTAATCAGTAAACATCACCTTGCCAATCTGGATACTTTCCTTTGATGTTCGAAGGGCACATACCAGGAAGTCTGTTGCAGTGAAAGCAAACTGACCTGTATTTCGCGGGCTTTTCGGGATCGCATGGGCAGGAATTGCCGGTCTTCAAATCGACGAGCAAACACGCAAATTGTTGGGCAACTGACACCAGCCAGTGGCCTTTTTTGGCTGGCCTCGTGTTGGTTTATTTTAGGATCCAAAGGGCTAAAGCTTCTTCTTTTGGTCCTTTGGGCAAGTTTGTTTCAGCAATTTCCTCCTTCCGTTCGAAAATGACTCAAAACCTGCAGAGTCCAAAATGGTTTCCCTGCGAATGCCCGATCTGCTCCGCGATCGAGTCTTCAGAAGCCCAAGTCTTTGGGCTCCTTCTGCCCGGCTTGAGGCAACGGAAATTTGCCACAAGAGCCCCCTGTTCCTCAATTGGTGCCTCTGGCTTGCGGAGATGAATGTGTGTCAGGGTAAATTTCGGGGGAGGGGGGGCTGTCATGGTGGAAAAGCGTCATGTCTTATAGGTCACTTTGAGTGCAGATGACTCGCTTTTCAGGTCACTTTTGAGGGTGATCATTGGATGACTTGAGCCAATTCGCCAAGAACAAATCCCATCCTCCAAGGCCATTGGCTTCCTTTGACCCATTCGCAAAGCCAGGGTCCACTGCTCTCGAAACGTGTCCCAGTTCGGAGATTCCTCGCCGTTTGTGGGGGAAGCCACCCCCCCCATCAGTCTGCTTGCATTGATTTCTCCGGGGTCAACAAGTTCCAAAGCGCCTCAGGAGATGAAGCTCCTGCTGGAAGCCATTGGTGAGGCAAGCGGCCCACGACGTGGTCTCCGGGCCCTCATCTGTGTTTGAGTTTTTGAGTGTTATAGGATGTTCCTGCCAGGGGCATTCTCCCAAGTCGTTTACCCTCCCTGCAAGAGGTTGCATCCATTGCGGGAAACTGGGTTTTAGGGCCTACTTGCTGTACCAGCTCAGTTGCTCAAAGCCGACCTTTTGACCTTTTGGTTTTCCGAGGTTGGTCCATTTTTAGTCACGGCCCCAACAGGTGATCGCCAATTTCTGGTCACTAAGGGGCAACTGAGCCAAGGGAGCTCAGGTGAAGTTGACAAACTAGTGACACGGAAAGCTTTCATGGCTGGCGCGGATGCGTTTGCTGTTTACCATGCTGGGATGAGGACCAACGTACACAACTTCAACAGAGAGGTGCTCGAAAAAAATCAAGCAACGTGCTTGAGGCTGATTGTGTTGTTTTAATTGGTTTGTGTTGGTTTTGTTTGTTTGTTTGTTTGTTTGTTTGTTTGTTTGTTTGTTTGTTTGTTTTGTTGTTTGCTTGCTTGCTTGCTTGCTTGCTTGCTTGCTTGCTTGCTTGCTTGCTTGCTTGCTTGCTTGCTTGCTTGCTTGCTTGTTTGCTTGTTTGTGTTTTTTCTTTTGTGGGTGTGTGTTTGTTCAGTGTTATTGTCTCGTAAGCTTAGCCGGACATTTGTTTGTGCCTATATTTTGGAGAAGCAACATTTGTGTGGGTTCAATTCCGGACAAGTACTTGATGAATCCTCACGATAGAGGCACCATGAGGTAAATACACCCTTTGAGCTGGAGCTTAGCCATATTACTCATGAGTTATGAGTTACTTGCACAGATGTAAGACACCAGCTACAGACAATTCTACAACAGGTCTTATGCTTGTTTTTGCCTCTGGGCTTGTTTTTTAGATGCGATGGTCATTGGCCTTCGAGCAGGCTCTCTTTGCTAGCCTGCCAAGTGGCTGACCTTGCCAAAAGGCAACTTTTCATACACAACATCTGTATTTGGCTTATCTACTCGGGCAATGAATGTGTCTTTTGTTCAGGGTGCCACTTTGGGGTGGTTTCAAAGACAAGCCAAATGAATCCAACCATTTTTGAGTTCCACCATTTTGAGACACACCCAGATCTTTTTTAGTTGTCATTTCTGTCCAACCATGTTTGAGGGTATTCCCCGTCAAATATCCCAAGGAAATCTTTATGTGTTCACTGCTTCGGCACACACTTGAAGACTTGAGTGATTCGTTTCCCGTGTGAGTTTCGCCTATGTGGGACTCTATAAATGCCGATAAACAAAGAACAGGAACACTCCAATTACCCATGTCCACAGGTGTTGTGTCTTGTGTTGGAGGGGAGTACCCTTTTCACCCTGGTTTTAAGGCCCAAGAGGAGCTCCACCATTCCAAGATTGCCTGCTGGGCACGCTCTTTGGTAAGCTCCAGCTTGCCATGTGCGCGGTGCCCGTTGGCGAGCAGCGCGCCCTGAAACTTTTTTGAGGCGCCCAGCGAAGAGGAGCTCTTTCGCTTCATGGCGGATGTGGATGAAGACGGGCCCCGCGGCACAGCATACCTCGGGAGCGGGAGAAGTGGCGGGGGGTTTTGGGTGTAAGGGAATATGGCTGTTAGAATGGTAAGTTTTTTGCTTGGGTTCCCTTTGAAGAGCCCCAAGAAGCGGAACTGCACATGACAAATACCCATGTGTGTGTGTGTGTCAGTTTGCATGCGTCTGCTTGTGTGGGTGTGGTGTTTCTCCACTTATGTTGCTATTGATGGGTATGTGTGTGCGTGCATGTGTGTGTGTGCACCCGTAGATGGGTGTGCTTGCACAGGGATGCCGCATCGGGCATTAAATACTTTGAAACACCGAGTTGGGCCCATGACTCGTTGCTTGGGAAGCAGATCAAACTCGGCAACAGTCGCCTGTTGAGAGGTGCATGACGCCTTGATTGATGCTGCCTGGGTTCCTTGGATTTAGACTGTTGGACCCCACCTCTTACTTTTTATTGCCCAAAGCAATTTGGTTTCACTGTATTCATTGGAGTACTTCTGAAGAAGCACAAGCAAGCTGCTCTTTAGTCTCTTCCCACAGCTCAAGGCGATTATTGAGTTTCACGGACTTGCACTTTCTGCCTTAACATCGCGACCTTGTATGTCCTCGAGGATGTTTGTTGTCCTGTCATGTTTTCTGGTTTTCGCGAAATGGTGGGACATGGCCGTCCCTGATTCGGTTTGGGTCTGGACCATTCAATGGTCGAGCAGACCTCCAACGGCAAATGGGTGATGTCCTTTGGTTTGCCCAAAGAGAAATATCCTCAAACAAAACACACACACACACATGCGAGGGACCACCCATCGTTAACAGTGGCGTTTTTATCGGGAACCACATGCGGCAGTTGCAACTGGGGGGGGGTTTTCGCCGAAGAAAAGCAGCGGTCGAGGACCACCAGCTTTGGTCAAAAGGTGGTACTGCTCCTTCACTTTCGACTGGGAGCCATGGGGTTTGTCTCAATGTATAGATGGACACTTCCCTGTGGTATCCCCCCTAAAAGCAGGCAGAGGCCCAGAACTGCGTACCTCCTAGGATGTACACCATACCAGCTTGACTGCCTCAGACATTTCTTACAAGCTGTGGACGAATGTGTCAAGGGAGCCGTTGGGCCTCTGGGAAGCGGAAATCAGCGACATGGGCGCGTAGGGCTTTCCGCGTTACCCTTCCGCTGGAAGATCAATGCCCTTTTAGGGATGCCTGTCGAAGGGGGGGTACTTGGATGAACCAGACCGGTTAGCAAGTGGTCAATAGTGTTGCATATAAATCTATTTAGATTTCCGCCAAGTAGGATTCACTCTGCTACAACCCAGCTAACAGACTTGCTATGTGGTGTACAGACCTCTTGCTGACTGGTCCACTAACCACCTGCTAAACCCTTACCAACGACACTTTCTAACCAATACCTAGCCACCAACGAAGCACACACCACATAGAACCTGACTCACGCCTGTCGGGTTTTGCAAAAGGCCCCCCAGCGGGTTCCATGGCCTTGGCGGAGGCGTTTTTTGTCCTAAGCCTCCGATTGGCCTCACGGCTCGGGGAGTCGACTCGAGTTAGGACGGGGGAGATCGAGTTCGCTGAGTTCCTGAGAGCTTTCGAGAAGCAGCGGGGTGGGGCGCAGGAGTTCAACGCGCCGCGCGTTTTGCGTCGTGCTGGGTTCCGTGACCCGAAAGGTAGGAAAGGAATTGGAGCCCTATTTGGGGGTTGATTCCATGTTCATTTTTTCGCGGGCACATGTTTTTTGCATTTTTTTTTTAAAATATATTTTGTGGGATTGGGACCCACTCTGGAATCGATCCAAAAAGAGATCCGATTCTGCTTCTACCTTTCCCGCCAGGCAGCTGGGGTAACCCAAGCCGACAAAAAGACTATAGCAAGCCATCGTTTAGGAACTTTGACCTTCAAAGAGATGTGTATGCCTGAGCAACCCGTGACATCCTCCAACAAGTCAGCTGTTCTAAAAGGGGAGCTTCCCCATGTTTCCAGGGATCCTTCTTTCAAGTCAAACACCTCCAGGGGGATGTCTCATCGTTGCTACTTCTTTGGGTCAACATTTCGTACCGTACATCTTTGCCCACATGAATGGCGGTAAAGATTTATCCTCCCACCAAGACGATATTTTTCCTTTTGAAGGGACCCTCCATGCGTGGGGCAAATCCAGGTGAGCTGGACGACCAAATAACTTCCATTATTTGTTATTTTCCCCTGTTGGTTTTAAAGGGAATCGATCACTGGACATATATTTTTGTTCACGGGACTAAATCAAATGCAGGTATCACAAGGATCTGACACCCATCTTTAGAACCAATGGTACCATTTTGGGGTAGGCGAATTCACCGCCCATTTTCGAACCTATTTTATTGGTTGGATTGGGATGTTCACTGGGGGTACTTAGGATGTTGACCCGTGGCCAAGTAGGATGCCTCAGGAGCTGGAAGACGAGCTGGACACCATCGACGCCTTCGTGGCTTTGGGCGGCGAGCCCGACAAGCCCCAGGGCGGAAGTTTCATTTCGGGGCGGGGGGGGTGACCGGGTGCGGGGTGGGGGGGTGGGGAGGGGGGGGTTGGGGGGGGTGGGGTTGGGGGGGGTTGGGGGGGGTTGGGGGGGGTTGGGGGGGGTTGGGGGGGGTGGGGGGTGGTGGGGTGGTGGGGTGGTGGGGGAGAAGGCGAAGCCCCCGGTTTTCAAGGTCCCGATGTGACCGGAAGATCATCAAGGTCCCCCAGCTAGGTGCCCTTTTGGCCCTTTCTTTTTGTTGGTTGGGAGGGCTCCCCTACTGAAATAGCCTGTGGATGTCCCGGCTGTTATTCCTCAATCATTCTCATAGAGGGTGGTCACAATTCTGGCTGCATTGAAGTTTGCCACTGAAATATGGGATCCCTGTGGAAGGCAGCTTCCCATAAGTTCCATTTTGCAGGGCGCAAAGATCAAATCCATTCAGCGTCCAACGCTGTAGTTGGGACAGGTTGGACCCTTTGAAGCCAAGGCTCCCAAAAGACCTAGATGGGATTTTGTTTGGATCCCTGCGTAAGGAAAGGAACCAACGTGAGTTGCTGAGGAGTGGCTTCATTGACAACGACCGCCTTATTCAGGTGGTCAAGGCCGGAGGGCTTGGCGCTTCCGCAAAAGCCCCGTGCTCATTGTGGCACTGGACAAGAGCATGGATCGCCTTATGTACAGCTAGCAGCTAGTGTGTATGTTTATACACATGCACAAGTACACGTAAATATAGATATTCATGGATATACTTGGGCATGCATAGAGGTAATAAGTAGATATGCATAAATCTGCATTGATACACATGGGTACTACAAATATTTGCGTGGCTCTTGATCAAACCTCGATCGTGTGGACCAGGTTTGATGCATCTCCATTCCCAGCTTCCAGCCCATCCAACATGCCTCTTGAGCCGGTTTTTGACTAGAGGCCCAAGAATATTTGTTCGTTTCCGGCCAGTAAACTCAGCATCACTGAAAACAACTTTGCGTTCAACTCGTTCGTGTTTAAGGTTTGTTGTCAAGGACCAAGCTGCATCCTTTCAACAACCACAATGTTGTCAGTTGAGCATGCAGCCGGTTGGAAAAAGCCTGCCTGCCCTAAGGATATGGCGAGTCGCGAGCGGAAGCCCAAAGGCTTTAGACTTTCTCCTTGAACTCAGGGCTTGACTTTTTGGGCGAAAAGGCAGTGCCCAGTGCCCCCTTTTCTGCCAGGAGTTCTACACTGATTCTTTTCCCAAGACTTCAAGAGGGCGTCCCTTCAAAGAGGATTCCTGCCCTTCAGATCCCTTCATGTTGCGCAAAAGGGGGGCAGTTTAAAGGCACACGTTTTGGTTTGCCTATAGGACGAGTTTGGCATGACCATCAAGATCGAGAAGCTCATCGAGGAGTGAGCGTGCAAGCGCATTTCAGGCTGATTTTTGTGCGTTGGTTACGCGTTTGGATCGTTTGACTTGTTTGCAAGACCTTTTTGTGGTAAGTCGCAACCAACCAACAGATTCATTTTCAGCTGACCAAAAAGAGGGGATCAATTTATATGAGTCACTCAGATGTATGGAGAGAGGTATACTGCCTCAGGGAAGGCGGTTCCTGATGTGAAATTGGGTGCTGAATGGCCCATTGGTCTGGGCAAGTTCTGGCCTGGTACAATGTTCGGCGTGGGACATCTTGTGACTGAATGGCGTCCTTTCTCTTGCAAATGTTTTCCGAGGGACTCTCTGCACTCCCTCCGACTAACAACCGGAAGCCTGTAAATGGAACCAAGTCCATTTCGGGGTCCGTCGGCAGCTTCCATGGAAGAACATGGCTGGGATCAACTCGCGTTTCTCACAGCACCGGAAGCATAGGCATCCTGTTTTGTCGTTTTTGTGTTGAACTTAGATTGATTGCACTGGGCTTGTGCCCAAATGGTGGACCCTTTAAAGGCTTGCTTTCCTTTTTGGCTTTACTTTCAAACAACCTTAAAAGGGTTACCACCCTAAACACAGACCCCGGCCAATCAATCTGCAATTTTACCAAAGGGGCACCAGACCCAGGAGTGGGACAAGGACAAGGATAAGCGCCTGGACTACCGGGAGTTTGCGGCGATCTTCCAGCGCAGCCGGCGCGTCGTTACTTCTTTTGGAAACTTGAACGCCAAACTGGCTAGCGCTCGTGCTTTTGACAGTGGCCAGGGACTGTACTCCGTTTGGGTAGACAATTGGTCGGTGTCCTCTTTCCCGAAACCGGTTGAGTTTCTCAACTTCCAAAAGGCACTGTACTCTGTTTGACTAGGCCATTGGTGGGTTTCCTCTTTCTCGCAAGCGCCTGAGTAATCCTCAACTTCCCAAGTTCTGCCAGCATGGAATCGAATCGGATCGAAGCGGAGCAACCCAGATTGCAGATGTGTCTCCAGTCAGGCTTCCCCCGCCTCGATGTCGGGATTTCGGGAAGCTGTTGGGGTTGGCGAAAGGAAACAAAAATTCATGCGAGAGACCTACCATTTTCGAGGCATACTGGCCGGAGAGAAACCCATTAATTTTCCGAGCGATTTTTTCAACCCTTGGAGTTTCCCATCGGTGGGACTTGGCTTGCTGGGACTCGATCCCGCACACCATCGCCCCACTCAAACGAAAATCCGCCCCACTCGCCATTGGAAATCCACGAACAAATGCATCCCAACTGTTTCCTAGACCATCATGCCCAAATCAGTTTGACCCCCCCGAAGAAAACGCCAAACAAGAACGGCCGCCAGGTGAGAGCCCGGCTGGAGAGGCGTTGGCTCGGTGAGACTGGTGACTGGTACAAGCTTCCCATACATCCCCTTTCTTGGGGTTTGCACGGGGGATGAAAAGCTGATTGCCTTGAAAAACTCATTGCTGGGTGAGTCTCAGCCATCCGGTTCCTCAGGTTTTTAGTTGTTTTGAGTTGGTTTCGGGGCGGTTTCCAAATCTAACCCTCAAGTTGAACTTTCCGAAGGGGGTCTGAGGACAGCCCAGATCAGGTGGAATCCAAAGCGGCGGGTGTACCCCCAAGGGACCAAAAGACAAAAGAGTGCCCTTTGCATAGGGGAAACAAGCTGACAAGCTGACATGGAGAGGCAAGCTGTTCTTAGTTGGCATGGAGGATCGGAGCCAGTAATCACAAAGGCAATGATCATATGACAAAATCCGGACAGCGGCAACTCCCCATCCCAGCTCTTGCCCTGTCCCTTAGTTTAAGGACGCAACGTCCTGCAAACGGCGGCTTGCTTGAAGGTTGATTTAACTACAACATGAAAAGCGTTCAACTCCATGATCCCGCAACATTTTGCCTGTTGAGTGGGAGGAATCGTGCTTGGCAAGTGTCATCATCATCATCATCATCGTCGTCATCATCATGCTCATCTATCTCATCTATCTCATCATCATCATCATCATCATCATCATCATCATCATCATCATCATCATCACCATCATCACCATCATCATCATCATCATCATCATCATCATCATCATCATCATCATCATCATCATCATCATCATCATCATTTCAAAGGCCAAGAGCTTTGCTATGTTTGGCCAGTCGAATAAGCAAGTTAGTTGATTCAAAAAAGGTTCAAGCTCTTGAAACGGTAGGTCTCTTTACACGCAAAGGGGGCTCGCCATTATTTTGTGCATCTGTTGTGATGTTGTTTGTTTGGTTTGTTTGTTTGCTTGCCCGCCTGGCTGCCTGGCTGCCTGGCTGCCTGCCTGCCTGCCTGCCTGCCTGCCTGCCTGCCTGCCTGCCTGCCTGCCTGCCTGCCTGCCTGCCTGCCTGCCTGCCTGCCTGCTTGCCTGCCTGCCTGCCTGCCTGCCTGCCTGCCTGCCTGCCTGCCTGCCGTGTGTTTATGTTCACGTGCATGTGTGTACTTTTGTGTGTATCATACAATCTCCATTTGTTTGTGTCTTGGCATTTCGGAGTATCGGCGTTTCGGTGCTTGTGTGAGCGTGTGAGTGGTTGTAGGTGTCCTTCTTGACTACCTCAGACTACCTCAATGAAAGCACAAATGTACAGGGCTCTCCCTGATCATTCTGCAAGTGTAGGTGTCCATTGGAGAACTCTTTGAGAAGGATTCAGAACTTCCGGAGCCGCTAGCTTAGATCTCGCGCTCGCCAGGTTCCACTTGTGAGCTGTCAGCGCGAATTCGATCGTTTCACAGAACTCGCTCCATGGAACTCGGAATGGAGCGATAGGTTTCACCCGGTCAGCTCTCGCCTTTCAGCCCCGCGGCGCAAGGTTTTCCAGCACTTGCTGTTGTTTGTGTGTTAGGTTGATTTGGGTGCGGCTCAAAATTAAACAGGAGAGGTTACGCAGGTTTTGGTCCATGTTTCCACCTACCAGGGTTCCATTTTGGTACCGGTTTTTTGAGCCACAGCCATTTGGTTGAGAATAGATGGCACTGGTTGCAGCTCGGTGCTCACCATTTTCAGCGGGCCCCATCCATTTTTGTCCAAAAGGGTACGGAGTTAGCTCTCTGAGGGCTGCTTCCAAACCCATGTTGTGAGGATAGCAAACGCATGCACACATCCGAGGAAGCCAGTCACTCGGACACAGCGGGAGCTTATGAAAGTTCCGGCACACAGCAAGGCTTGAGCCAAAAAGTATGCAGATTGGCCCAATTGTGCACTGGCTCTCAATCATTTGTTTTATGGGTCACCTACTCGAAGTAGCCAACCCCAAAACAAATTCCTTGTTTCTGCCGAATCACTGGGCAGCTGCAAATGGGTGAAGTGTAATTATTTGTTGTTGGGTGATTTGGGAGGAAAGCACATTTGTGGCTTGGGGAGTGATTACGGTGCCACCCCTCTCCCCCAACGCGGGCGTCAAAATAGGGCGTCTGACATTTCGCTGGTTTTCCTCTTTCCTTCCATTGAAAACCAAACACCAAGAATGAGATACCCTGAAAAAGCACATCCCCATTTTCTTTGATACCTCGGTGCAAAGTCTTCAAGCACCTGGAACTCGAGCTGTCCGGGCGATGCCGGCCTGCGATCCGGCAAGCTGAACTGGCGAGAAGTCGACTTGCGTGTAGAAAATCGGCCCCTTCCTTGCCGCGCGCGCGGTGTGTAAGCCACATGCGCGGCGGGTCCGAACAAAGTTGTGGATGGAGTGAGAGGCGGTTCCAACTTGTCGGTTCCTGTTTCTTTGTAGAGCAAACTAGTGGTAAACAGACAAATTGGGCCCTTTGTTGGTAGCTGATCCGCGAAGCAATCCCTTCAATTCAAAGTTGGTATGAGTCTAATATTGACCCCAGCAAACCTGGCGGATGAAGAGCGGAGAGGGGGGGTGGGTGGGATCCATATCCCCTTTCAAATGCGACACACGCAATCAACGTCAACCAAGAGTTTCTTAGTCAGTGGGTTCCACTTACCTTTGCAACACGCCGATCCCCCTTGGACACAGGTTGCGACTCAGAACTTGTGACGACTGTCGCTCCGAGAGACAACTCGGGTAAGCTGGCAGCCCTGCCTATCACTTTCGGCTTCTTTGCTTGTGGCCATGGAGCTTTAGTACTCTGCTTCGAGCATGTTCTGCAGCATTTGCACTTCCCCACACCCAGGACCCCACTTTAGGATTTCACAAGGGCAACTCACAACAATAAGTTGCAGATTATATTGATTTGGGGAGGACATAGGGGGGCCCACCAAAATGTCGGCCACATACCAAGAGTGGGCCGGGCCCTCATGTTCCCATGCCCATTTTGGGAACAAGTCGTCGAACATTGTTGCTTGGAAGTCATGGTTGTGGAAATTGGGTGTTAGGGCCACTTTCAGTCATAAGAATGGAATCCACTTAAAATCATAGGAATGAGCCACAATGGTATCACAAGGCTGATTTTCCACTGTATGCTGTTGGCTGCAGGTGCACAAGGCTCACAACAAGTTCCTGAAGACCATGGACTACTACCTCACTCGGGACCCGTGCATGGGATACCTCGGCTCGTCATGTGAAGCAGAGCGGTAGAGCAGTGTTGCTCTTCTTTCTCCTGACTTTGGCTTTGAACCGGCGACTTCCAGGACCTAGGAAATGGCGCAGAGCAATGTCATATGAGAACCTGCTTTGAGAAGTGACACCACGTACCACATACCCTTTGACCATTCCGAAGCAGACTATCAACAAAGCCGAAGGACTCTCTTCAGGATTCCGTGTGCGATGTTGTCGCCAATGGTTGTTTCGTTTGAGATCCCCAAATCGGTGTGCTGTACCCCTGAGGCTGTACTGGGGTTGTCGTCCAAATTCCAATTCGAAAGCACCACTCCATGGTCGAGGCTCCCACGGGAGCTCCGCGAAGCGGTCCCCCAAAACAGTTGGTTTCCTTCCGCTTTCCTTCTAACTACCGAGGGTCGAGCATTTTTGCCCGACAGCCGAGCAAAAATGCTCTATGTTGGGGCTATTTAGTGGAGCACATGTTCTGAAGAGGACATGACAGGCCTTGCCCTTAGAGCTTCGGTGTAGAAGAGGCAAGCCACATGCCGCTCCCAATCTCTGGATAGTTGAGTTGCGGCACTCGAATGGCTTCACGGAAATGTTCTCCTCTTTCGACATCTAGACCTCCAGAGGTGCCCTTTCTCCCTTTTTCGGGGGGCTTTACCTTTTAATTCGAGCACAAAGCTCCCTTTTTTGGGGGCTTTACCTTTGTCTTTACCTTTCAATTCAAGCACCTGCAGAAAGAGGTGTGCTTTTTTTCAGACCCCAGCCTCTGGGGTCACACCGAAACGCCCTGCAACCGCTGCCAGCCGGATCTGGCAAGCTCAAGCCGCGGCGGCCGCGCGTGGGTTTCCTTGGACGGCCACGGGTTGAATAGAGGCCAGGAACGTGCCCGCGTCATTTTTCTTCCGCGGGGCGGCGCGGAGACTTTTTGCGTTGTAGTATGCAGTCTCAGTCTCTGGGTTCGTGGATTTTTTGCCTTTTTGAGAAGACCAATTTTAGCGGCAAATAAGTTACAGTTTGAACCTTTTGCTAGCCAATCCACTCAGGAAGCGAGGATCTAGGGGATGGCATGTGGCAGAATCACCCAAATGAGGCAAAATCTCACTGACCAAAGTCCAGCGCCCTTGGGAGAAATTATTGACAAGCCCTTTGAAAAGTTGGGTTTTGTTTGCTTCACTTTTTGGATCTGCCAATGCTCATTGCGTTTCTGTTTGGTGGGGTGATGTGGGGTGCTGTTCAAAAGCCCATGTAAGGAGCCCTTGTGAACTTTAGTTTTCTGGAGACGTGCTTAGGATTGCCCTGAAGGCGCCAAGGAGTTTCAATGCTGGGGCGTTTTCAACACTCACTACTCACTCTGAGCTTTTTGCATATCGGTGGTGTTTTGCACAACGTGTGTACTTGTGGTCAATCCACTCAGGCAACAGCATGACGATTGTATGAACCTATACTTCCCCTCCATGCTTTCTAAGGGTCCGTGCTGTTGTTTCCTGAACATGTCCAAAGCCGGGAGGATGGCCAGTGGTGGTCCCTGAAAGGACGAGTGAACAGAGGTGTCAGTCTCATTTTTTTTTGAATGAAGACTATGCTCAAGTGCTTTACACCTAGCCTTGGTTGGGCCATTGCCTGAGGGATCCTCAGGCCCCCTTGCAAGCGAGTTTTGAAAGTCCGATTACGCATTTTTCGGGCTTGTATATGGGGGGTTCCTTAATTTCGGTCTGAGGTGGTTTTTCCTCTTTGGGAGGGAGGGTGCCCAGCATGAACCAGCTGAAGCACTAAAAGGGGCCATGTTCAGTCGGGTTTTGGGCCCTGGGATTTGAACCCCCTCCCAAGAAGAGAACGCCTGACCTACCCCGCCCCTTACTCAGTGGAACCTCGCTTCGGCCAGGGTCCATGGCGCGGCTGGGCGCACTGAGCCTCGTGATCCTCACGCTAGGCGACCGTTCGCCGGCGAACGATCCTTCGCCACATTCAGTGAAGGGGCCGCTAAGCAGAGAAGGAAGCAATACAAGGCCCTTCATTCGGCTTCACCGGTGGTCTTTGCATGTTTTATTTTTATTTTTTTGGGGGGGAGGGGGGCTATTGGTCGTGACAGAGTTGTGCAGCGTTGGTTTGCCATATGGGTGGCCCACTTGTCCACATGCTGGCCGCCTTCCAAAACAAAGCGTGGGCTGCAGAGTGGAGGGGACCAAGGCTTCCCAAGCCTGTTTGAAGCCTGTTGGGGCCTGAGGGCTCATTATGTTTGGCGCAGAAGCCGAAGCATGGAAGATAGAAGCCATATGTGTTTTGTACATTTGGCTAACTGGTCTAGGTCCTCCAATAGTGCCCTTTTACCCTTTTTTGGGAGGAGGGTTCCCCTACTAAAATAGACTACAGAAACAAAATCGGGTACCCTTATTCTAACCTCTCCACTTGAGGATCTAGTGGTTGAATACATTTTCCTGTAGCGGACCGAATCCGGCGCTAGGCACCTGGATCGGCACATCCTTCATTGGCCCGAGCGCCGAGTATCGGGCATCGGGTAGATGGGTGGTTTGTCTTTTGTTTCTTCTTTTTTTCTTCGGTTGCCTCTCAGTGTCCTGACAAAAACCTGCCGTTGAAAGGGGGGGAGGGAGCAACTGCAAAGAAGGCAGACCCAAATGGGCATGACGGTTCAAGGTTGTGGGAATGAAACCAGGGATTCCCTTAAAGGAAATCAGAGGGGAGGCTTTATTGGGGTCATGCCATGTCTCATTCCCTGCTGAGCAAGGTAAATCGCGGGAGCAGCTCAGCATTCTTTAGGTTTGAGCCACCAGGCCATGGGTTCCAGTTACTGGGAGCCTCGAAGACCTGGTGTTTCCATGAAGCGTTTTGAACCCAGGTATGAGAGAGCGATGCTTTTTGACTCTTGTGCTAGTTTACCTTTCTCCCCTACTTTCCTACTTAGCGGTACCTGGAATCAGGGGGCTGCTTGTTTTGTTTCGAGGTGTCACTTTCCTCTACCCAAAGGGAGCGGTCAACAGTTGAACAGGTATCCCCCATGACAATGCACTCATTCGGCTCAGCGGCCCAATCCGCTGCCACCGAAACGGCCTCGGTTTCGGTTGGAGTCGCTTCGCACGCAATTCCGTAAAACATGACGCTTTCGCCGGGAAACAGACATGGTATGGTGACAATGACTAAGACGTGCATGTCACGGTCTGGCGGCGCGCGCATGCGCATCTTCCGCCATGTTTGCCAAGTTGCTGGGGGGCATTGTGACGGGCCAACGCATCACGACTACCTACCTACGGAATCTCGCCAATGACACTTTGCCCGAGAATTGGCTTCCGCTTCCGTGGCATGGATCTGAAGCTCGATTGGAGGTGGCTCGAGCTGCTGTTGACTCGCCGCACCCGTGTGTACTGGCCGCTTTATGCCCCCAGCTTGCCCTGGAGGGCAGTCTGGCGGCGGGAAGGTGACGTTGGCATCGATCTCCCCTCCCTCACAGTGCTGTGCACTACTCGTACTCTGCGCCTCATTCCAACTATACGTTTGCCAGGCTGTGGGCCTCACTTTCCCAGTCTTTGAATGGCGGACTTTGCTCTGGGAAGATCGCTTTAGTGGTAGCAAAAGTTCGGACTTGTCCTGGTCAATCTGCTTGAGAGAACATTGGGTTCAGTGTTGCTCTGAACGTGAAAACAGTGACCAAAACACAAGAGTCGAAGACTTGCTGGTTCTCAATGGAGTCCTTTGAGGGAATCCCTAGATATCCCTAGGTTCATTCCCGACACCCTGGGTCATTCCCTACTGAGCACCAGCAAGAAGATTGGCACTGGTTGCTTCAGTTGGTCCTTTTCTCTATACCTACAGGGCCAACCCTGCCATCTTGGTGGTTCCCCACTTTTTCGGACCATACCTGCCACTTTTTGGTGTTGCTGGGTTTTCAAGTCAGCTCCCAGGCAAAATGTCTGGTTTCCGGTTGGTTCCCTTTGAAGCATTGTGAAACCATCCTAACAGCGACTCCACCCCAAGGCCAATTAGGGCTCACTCCGCGGGTCCCAAGGCCCGCCGGCGCCCTTTGCCCCGCGCTCTGTCGCCCGGCGGGCCGAAGAAGAGGCGGAGTCGCCTTTGCCGGGGGCGGAGGGAGGGGACGTGTGGGGCGACCAACGCACGCCCATGGGTTGGGTCCAAAATTTCGGAGGTGTCCTGTTCTGGTTTCTCTGAGAATGTTGTGTTAAAGCTTTTTGGCTGCACCTTGAACCTAGCAACCCGACGGTGTGTATTGTGAGACATGCCTATAGTATATATTTCTATATATATATATGCATAATATGTGCAGAAAGGTAGTTGTTTAGTTTATTTTCATTTTCTTTGTTTTTTTCTAACCGGAGGTGCGGGGGGGGGGGGGGGGTCCATATTTTTTTGGTATATGGCTATGCATTGTTGATTTTGGAAGTGCTTAGCAGACACACATGCTTTCCACCAAAGTGTCCCCATTAAAGTTCAGACCAATGTGCGGCTCGGTTTGCCCACAGCTTTTCCTTCAAGCTAGCTTTGTTGATGCCAGTTTCCAGTGACCGAGCCAGAATCAATGACGATTTAATCGGTAACCTGCAGATTCATAGCGAATCAATCTCTATATATATATACGTGTATACGAATAAACTAAAGTTGTTAGGGGCCCTTACAGCATGTCCTGCGCGTTTAGAGCCAACACAAAGTTGCTTGTGTGTGTGTGTGTTTTTTGCGGATACCCCTTTTCAGGTCAACCTGGGTGTCCCATCAGCGCCTGGTTTCAAACCAACCTTTTGGGCTACTGGGGGGAATGTAAGGAAATGTAGGAAAGCCTATTTTCAGGTTCCCCCTGGTTGGTGGTTCGGGGATTTGAATCCCTTGTTCTTGCAAAAGGCCCAATCCAAACTATCAGTTTTGCTTAGTATTATTCGTCGCAATGATGTCCTGAAACCCAGCCACAAGAAACCGGTTGAATGCTAGACAGCTCCTGAGCCATACAGTAGCCGCTCTTTTGGTTCTTTACCTGTATTTCTGGTCCGACTCTGCCTAGCCACGACTCTCGTGCCTAGCGCCTGCGTACTAGCCATGGTGAGCTCACCAATCTCTCCTGCAGCTTGTTTAAACATCGAGCCACTTTTGGATGACATCTAAAGAGGAAGCACGGTGACTTGTGGGGGCCTTCCATTTCCGGAACCCCCACGTGTTTTTGTCACCCCCCCCACCGTTGTTTTGCTGACCCCGCTCAACGGACTAGAACATGGTTGTGGAAAGTCGGTTTTAGGTTGCCTTTCAGAGATGTCAGGGATTCGAACCCCCTGCAGAATCCCTACACGCTGATACTTGCTTAAGTGCCTTTTTGAGGCTCGTGGCAACATGCCGCTTCGGGTTGTCCAGTACAGGCATTCTTTGGTATCCTTCCATTTGCTGAAATGAATACTTTATACTTTCCCCTGTTGGTTTTGAAGGGAATCTATCACTACTGGACATATTTTTATGTTTTCCAGGGGACTTAAGCAAATGGAGGTATCACAAGGATCTGACACCTCTCTGGTATCACAAGGATCTGCCACCCATCTCACCCATCAAGTCTCATCCCTGGGACTGTTGTTGTGATGCGGGGCGCAGACCCCTGTAGACTGCATGTCTCACATTTGGCCACCCATTTAGAACTAAAGCTCCATTTCTTTTTGGGCGCTCACCACTCATCCTTGGTGCTTGGCCCTATCCCTGTGGACGGCAGGCGGCTGCTGGAGTGGTACTCGAGGAGACTTGGTTGTCACTCGTGCAAACGTCGAAAACCATTCCCTTGATGGTGTCATGACCAAACCAAGATGGGGTGAATCCCTTTATGTGGTAGGGTCATGACCAAACCGAAGCGGGGGAAGTATGCAATCTACTTTTACCTGAGAGATCGGCTCCTGCGGAAAGTTTTCACATCAGATGATCAGCTTCCTGAACCCTTGGGTTGCCGGGGCCTTTGTTTCTCCTAAAGAGTCCAGGGTGGTGTCAGTTGAGCCAATTCCGGGCATTGCGATTTCTTCCCCCCCAAGGGTTCGTTCTTGCAAGGAACAGCAGTTGAAAGGCATCCTAGAGCTGCCAAGGGCCGATGGCTATTGGAAGGGTTGCCTTGCTTCTGACGGAGTGGTTGCTTCCATTGGCTTAAGACTATTGTTTTATGTTCCCCGGTGAACTTTTAAGGGAAGCTATGACTACTGGACATACGCCCATAGGCGCTGAGCCAGAAGGCGAGCCCGGTTTGTCTCCAGAGGACTAGGATCATTGGCTGATATGGCCGTGGGTCAACACCAATGGGATCCCATTTTGGGGTAGGTGCACCACCCATTCTAGTCTATTTCAGTGGGGATTGGGATGTTCACTGGGGGTACGGGGTTTTGACCCATAGCCGTATAAATTGGTCAGGGGACCTGTTCCAGCCAAGTTCAATAGAGCATATTCCAGCCGAAGGACAAAGATGTAGCATCGAGTTCACAAATTAAACCACCAGGATATGGACCGCACTTTTGCTCCTTGGTCCTATTTACCAGGGCAACCCATTTTGGGGCCACCCACCATTTTTGACCACCGCAACCATTTGTTGAACCCATTTAGGGCTACCCGAATTGGGGGGTTGGGGGGTGGCGTGTTGCGCCATCCCGATGGCTCAAGAAGAAAACGGCACTCCCATGGTCTCCCAATCGGCTCTGACGCTATGCAAGGTTGGGTTTCACCTACCTCTTTTCCCAGAAAGGGCAAATGCCCCCCCCTTCAGGCTTGCTGTTAATTTCATATCCTTTCACCGAGGTGAGGAATGCCATTATAGGTGCGGGTTTCCTAGACGGTTGGTTCCACGCTTGTAAAGACATGACCAAATCGGCGCGGCTATCTAGCCGAAAAGTCTCTCTAGGAACACAGTAGCTCCTGAAACAGCCTAATGGTTTTTTGGGGTGTTGCTCAAATGGTTTGCTCGGTTTTTTGGCTTTCCCTTTAACACCAGCTCGGCACGAGCGCTGGTTTTTTGGGCCACTTCATCCATTCCAGAATGCTGGGGATTCACTGGGGATGATGCTTTCCCTTCCCATTTAAACCACTCCGGAAAAGGTGCTTCTATCAAGAAAAGGATTCTCTATTGCGTATCTCTCACCCCGAATTGATCGGACAACTTGGGCCCTCTATACAAAGTGAGGCTACCCCACCCCCCCGCCCTCGATATATTCCGGAATGGTGGAGACGTCGTTTCCTTTTCGTTTGAAACTCATTCTTGAGACACACCCCAATGGCTACAAATGCTAGAGTGATTGGCACTTACCGCCTCCGATCTGGCGCTGGCGCGAGGAACCGCCCAGCGATGATGAGATCGCCAAGGAGTCTAGCGGGGGACTTCAGTCCACTCGCAGAGGTGGGGGCTGATGTTTGTTCTCAGGTGGTTTGAAACGGGGATACCCAGTTTTGAATACGTGGGTATGTGTAGACATAATATTCCGCCTTTTTCCTGCGTTGGTACCTGTACGGATTTTAGGTCAAAGTGAGGATGTCCTCGTGGCCTACAAAAAAAATGTCACAAAAAGGGGGGCAAAAGGACCGTCTTCCCGGCGTGAGAGCCATGCCCAAAGCCTGCGGCAAAGTTAGCTGGGGGCGGCTGGCGTTTCTAGCTGACATGGCATGGCATTGTTGTACTACCATCTTGGTACTAAAGTCCATGGGTTTCGGGCGCTCATATTGAAACACTACTTATTTTTAGCGTATATGTTTTAGCGTTTTTTTTTTTTTTTGATTAAACAAGTTGTTAATGTATTGCCCTTACCGCCGTAATTTTATTGAATCACATAGGCTCAGCTGAGCGATCCAAGCCTGGAGAATTCGATTCTTGTGGGTTTTGCGTGGACCCAACAAGAGCGGCCCGAATAAGAGAGACCCCGATGGTGTGGTTTCGGCTTTGCGCTTGTTTCAAACTAAAACAACCTCCTGAAAGGACCACGCTGGCAATGCAGATGTGCATTCTCTGGCTGACATTCTTGTGATGGGCATTGAGTGTGATGACATTTCCCTGATCTCCACAGCCCCTCAAAGGTGTCCTGGACAGGCAGCTGACTTTGCGGCCGCGCTGATGTACGTTGTGCTGGAACGCGTGGCAAATTTAGCCACTGTACGGAAGCCACACTGAGCGTGGGGACTTTTGATGAAGTGGCGCAATTTTGACGACTCAGAGGCAGTGAACGTGCGGCGTGCTTGGTCGTTTGTGGAAGATGTCAAACACGGGAACCTGAAAGCTTGGCGTGGCTTTTGACCCGGCACGTGACATTCGACACTGAGCCAGAGCCTTAACAATACTTTGTGTTTGCGTTGCTATTCAATTGGCTTTAAAAGCCTTCGATTTGTTGGGCATATGTTTGTTTCTTGCGTAAATACTCCGCATTCCATTGAAGGAGAAACCTTCCAATGGGTGAAGTTGGGTCTTGATTTTGCGGTGCGTGTAACAAAGAAGATCCTTCCAACGTTTCCTTCAGCACCATCCAACATGACGTCGCTGTTGCGTGATGTTAGGCCCCCTTGTCCTGAAAGGCCTGGGATTCGGGATGGCCTGGGGACCCTCATGAAGCCTCTTAAGAGGTCCGGCTCGGAGCTATGCCAGGGATGTTTGAGGATTCCCCTGAATTTCCTTCAAGCGCCCCATGTGAGGTTCGTTCAGAAATGCAGGACAGTGGCCAAATTTGGCGTCAGGGATGGGGACTCGCCAAACTTCCGGCGGGATTTTTGCACCCTATTGTTTTTTTGGTGGGAAATATCCTTGTTTTTTTCTCGGATGGGCTTCCCTTCCAAACGGTGCCCAAAGGGATTCCACCAAGTGCCTGCCTACGCAGGTTCAAGCCCATGTATGTATGTCTTCAAGCATTGCGAGCCCTTTGCAATGCAAGGGGCTTTCCGTTTCATTTCCCCAGCCCAAGTTGTCTTTACCTCTTCCCAAAGGCTGGCTCCCAAGGAAGGGCCGGGGGGGGGGGGTGGGTTTGTTGTGATGAGCTAAGTTTGGTTAAATCTCCCGGGGTGGCTCCAGATTTGTGAAATGACCAGCGACGAGGCTTAGACCCTCGACCCAAGCGCCGCTTCCGGCCCAAGCGCGAGCTCGGGGCCCAAGCGAAGCGCGCGAAGCGCGAAGCGAAGCGCGAAGCGAAGCGCGAAGTGCGTCGGCTTGCAGGGAGCTGGGTGAAACGAGGGAACGACGATCAGATGGGTCCCTCTACTTGGGAATCCCAATTCTCACTTGGCCATGAATCTGAATAGGGAACCACCTGAAAAGTGATTGGTGGACATAAATCCCCACCTAAATGATGTCCACCAAAGGGTCCCTTATGAACATTCAAAGCAAATGCAGATTGATCATTGAATAAATGTTAACGTCGGATGAATAACACCTTTCCCCTCTCCCCCCTCAAAGATCGCACCTCAGATTCAACGGGTTCCGGCGGAAATTAGATGAAGTCCGAATCGCGCCGGAATTGACATCAACATATTTTCCGTGCGGCAAAATGGTTCTGGCGAACGCGGGGTACTACTTCGGGGTGGTCGTGGAGGCCCGCGTCAGAGTTTAGACATTGTTTGTCTTGGATCCCAATAGCCATGGATTTCGGTGGTATTTGTTTATTACTCCAATGTTAGTTAACATTGCCCTTTTCTTGATCTCTACACTGTTCTTCTTGGGGGCTGTATTGTCCCTGACCTCCAGTGCGGCCTCTGTTGCTGCAACTTCCAAGACAAGGGCTTCCTTTTGCGTGTCAGGGTGTTCTCATGAGGTTCGCAGTGTTTGGGACAGCATCCGCTGTGTGGTGGCACCCTGTAAGTTCCTTTTGGTTTGATGGCGAAAAGGCCTCCACCAAAAACTGGAATTGACTCCGAAAAGGGTTTCTGTTTTCTTCCAGGGCCTCTGGGCAACTCGTGCGACTTTTGGCTAAAATGATGTTGGCGAAATAGTTGTAACATGTTTCAATCCTCGTTTGGTGGTTGAATATTGACTGGAAAGGGTGCATCATTTGAGACTCTGTGACCCACCCTTTCCTTTCGAATCCTCATTTTGAGATTTTGGATTAAACAAATCAGAAAAAATAGCAAAACCCAAACAAAAACACATGGAGGGCTCGCGAAACTTCCCACAAATGGGGAGTCACACAATGCACATGTCCTTTGTGGAAAGCGCAGATCTTGTCGAGTGATTTTTCCAGTCTCCCTGCTTTTCAGGGTATTCTTTTCTGGCACCCATCAGTACTCTTGTGACTTGTATTGAGGATCCTTTGAGCGGAAGCGCGCAAAAGCGCGCGCTCCCAGGGGATCCAGAGGTTCATTCCCAAAATGGTTGATGGAAGTTCCACAAAAGAGACACCCAATGCAGGTGATGGGTGTATTTTTGCAGGAGAAGCTTTTTGCACGCCTCTAGGAGGTGCCCAAAAGCCAGTCCCCCCAAGCCCGAAAACTGGTGGGTTTTCCCGTGGTTTCCCTTGTAAAGATTTAGAAGGATGTGTTCCAATCTCAGGAGAAAGCGGACACCGGGTCGATTTTTTCTGTTGGTTGGGTACCGCTTTCTCAGGTTCGGGGGGATCCACATTGTGGGTTCCAGTCAATGGCATTTCAGCGACGCCCCAAACCCATTGACTTTGGGTTCTACCAACATGAGTATAATGGTCCTACAGGCACTGCAACTGCAACCATCCTACAGCCAGCTCGTAGAACCGTCAAACATTGGCCGATGGCATTTTCGGCGCTGCTCAATTCTATTCCTTGGGCCGGTGCGCCGAGGAAGCGTGGAACCTTGTGCCGTGAGCTCAGACGCAGGTTGACTGGTCATCCAAGTCATCTTCTGATATTATTCTAGATGTTGAGGTTCGCTAAAGATACATACTCGTAGTACTTGTTGCTCAGCTCATCTTATCATGCTTGAGTTTCAACCAACTTTCAATCATGCAAGCCACAGTCTCAGCATTGTTAGTTAGCTGCCAAAAGCTGAGGTAACTCCCGCAAGGCACCCATGGCCCTGATTGTTGCGCATTGCGCGTTTTTTAGGATACCCGTTTTTGGGGGATGGGGATGGTAACATGTTTTTTGCCGACTTTCTCCCCGTTGGTTGTTGCGCTCATGTTTTACTTTGTCCCTCAGTCAAGCTGATTGGGATGGTCGTCAACCACTAAGATGGGAGTTGGCTCATGAGCATCCACTATTCAACCCCAGCTCACACCCTCTACACCCTTCCCGCCATTGGTTACTCACCGCTTTGCCTTTGCTCGGCTCAGTTGAGCCACAATCAAAGCCTGGGTAGTTGAAGGTGAGTCCTAGCCACGATTCGTGGCTCTGTGCAAAGAGCACGGTCCCGAGCCAGAAAACGCCCAGCGCCCGTGTTTTAAAATTTGCGAAGTCGAGTGAATCTTCCAACTGGCTAAGCCTTAGTACCGGGTTTTGCGTATGTCTTTGTTGACTTAAGAAGAATTCTATACTTGTGCTGATTCAGAGCCGTAGGGAGCCACTGCAGCTTTCTGAAACATTGGGGCCACTAAGGACCATCAATTTTGTCACCTTCTCTTGGCTCCCCTCGTGGCTCCCTTGGAGTGGTTTAGTGGCTATACAAGGGCCTTCGTAAAGTTCCCGGCCTACACTATGAGTTGTTTCTTTTTCACACTGTGCAAGGACAAATCCATTTCGCACCACCTAGGAAACCCTGGAAGGATTTGCTTCCCCTGCAATGCCAACAAACGTTATGGTTTCAACCGTGGTGTCATTTCGTGGCGCGATTTCTGGATTGAGTGGGGAGTGGAGAGCTGAGGCTACGCCAGGAGGGAGTTGAACGAGGAGGCGGAGCGGCCGGAAGACTCAGACGGTTCAAATCATGGTGGACCTTGTCCAACAGAGCAACAGGACTTTGGCTCAAAGGATTCAACTTCTAGCTGATTCAATCCCTGCACCCTTGAGTTTGCTAAAATAGAGCCCGCTTGATTGTTGAATGACTTGCCACAGGGCAGGGGCCCTTGCAAGATGCAGCAGCCCAACGCATCAGAGGTGCATTTTGCCAAGGGATGTTAGGACTTTAACTTGTTGCCAACGAGCTTGGGTTTTCCGTATTAAACCGCTAAAAGTTAAAAACTTTCAGCAGGGCTTGACAGAGAGCAACCGAGAGGAGTTTCCAACAGACCAACAGGGGGAACTTTTTCTCCAGGGACCGGATGCTCAGGTTCCAGAGGTTTCTTCCAGAAGCCTGGAAAAGGCAAGAGTGTGGTTCATGCCTCCAAATCGAGGGTGAATATGGTGAATATGGCCATGTTCATGGCTCCCTATGAACCCTTACATTGTTTGTATGCCCCCAATGTGAGGATCTATGACCATCCCTAAGCCCAAGCAAGGTGTTTTGACCGCGGCACGTAGCTGGAAGGCGGGGAGCACTTGTCGCATAGACTGGGAACTCACTAAGACGTGTTGAAAGCCATCGCACACAGCGGGCTTTGCTTTGGACTTGAAGACAGTTCAAGAGACGCTTTCTTAGCCTATATATATATATATAGTCGTACAACTTGCAGAGGGCCCCTTTTTGTAGCCCCTTTTTCGTTCCCAGCTTTTCAAAATGCTGGCGTCTTCGTGAACCTCATATCCCAGAGGTGCAGACGCTCCGTTGGTTTGGCCCCTTGGCCCATCCTCCGCTTAAAAAAGAATAAGAAAAGAGTCAAAGGCACCAGTTGGGATGGAAACGCACCCCTAATCAATGATGTGACAAGCCACCCACCACCTGGATGTGTGTTTTTTTCTCCCCGCTGGTTTCAAGCATGTGCAATGAGCTTCCTGGTTCCGGCTTGTGCGTTCAATGGCCCCCCCTGTTTGGTTCGTGTTTCAAGTGGGTGCCTTTTTTTTTCTCTTTAAAGCAAGAGCAAGCCCAAAAGACGAGATGCCACCAGTTTGGGGCCGAAACATTTGGACACAACGAGTCACACCGCTGAGGATGCGGCCCTACATTGAGCCTTTGTTGGAACAGCAGATGTCCCTCAAGGAGATCACCTTTGCCGGGACGCCCAGTGCAACCGCGAAACCCGGGCAACGGATTGGTGAAAGCGGGGCGTGGTTCCTTTGGAGAGAGGTCACAGTCCCTTCTGACATCGCAAGGACAACTATATAACTTGGTGGTTCTCAGCCACCCCCAAAGGTTTTTATGGTTTAGTGGCGATTTCCATTTAGCCTGCTAAAAGTAAAACTTTTAGCAGTGGATCTGAGGACAGCCCAGGCAACAGAATCCTTTTTGAAGTCCCCGAATGCGAAAACTCCAAAACCCGGAGAGATTGAATCGGATACCCCCGAAAGGTCTGATGAGAAGCCTTTGATCAGAAACCAAGAGGGATGAGAACTATATTCCAATCCCAAAGCTATGGAATCTATGAAGAAAGAAAGTGGTTTTGGTTTACTCCCATCGGCCCCTTTCGGCGCAGGTTGACCCCAACAATTGGTTAGGCCAGTTGGCTCGTTGCTCGTTGGCTTTGGCCAGCCTCTTTTGTCTTCTAGGGTGTGTATCCCTTTGACTCCCTTTGTTCGAGGGTATCCTCGAACAAATATATTATGTTTCAGGATAGTAATTAGACTAAATATATGAAACAAAAGCGTGTTTGTTGGCACCGGATTTGGACCAAGTGTCGGCTGATCATGAAGCTGTGGCCAAACAGAGTCGCACTCCTTGCACCTTTTGGACAAGTATACTTGCCCATGACTCAAAGTGTGTTTCCTCAGTCCCGCTAGCACTGCTGACCTTCGTCAATATGCAATTGGGGTGGACGGAGAAGTCATTTGACCTCATATCAGCAGGGCAGGCATATATTTTGTTCGCACCAGCACCCGGGTCCCAACTGCTTTTTCCGATGTCCAACAACCCAAGTACTCTCCCAAAAGGGGGGAGGGAGTGCTGGCAAAGATCTTTCTGGCACGACAATGTTTCTCTCGAAATGGCAGCCTTGGCAAACCAATCCACAGGTTTAGGCCTGGTACCCTCACCTACAACCACCTGCTTGGATGCAATGTGTGCTTTCTTTTGGGCTACCCTTCCCGCTTGGTTTAAAAGGACGCCAGAAGGAGAAGCACCTTTTTTTTGGGGAGGGGGGTAGCCCTACTTTACACATCCCCAAATTGGCTCAAAGAAGGGACGTTGGACTCCCATCAAGCGCACTTGCCGCCAAGTCGGATGAACCCCCGGTAGTTTCCCCCCGAGAAGTGCACGACAGTTTCCAGATGCCTGGGCCATATGGCCATGGGTCAAACTCAAAATTTCCGCACCCCCAGTGAACATCCGATTCAATCCCACCACTAAAATAGGTTCTAAGATGGGTGGTGCACCTACATCCCAATCCCCAATAAAACAACCTAAAATGGGTGGTGAATTCACCTATATATCCCAAAATGGTACCGTTGGTTTTGACCCACAGCCAAATGAGCATGGTTGAACTACATTGATTCAACCGAGCGAGCAGCTTGTCGTTCCAAGCTGTGGAGGGCGTTTTTCCACCGACACGGTGGAAAACGTTCGGGTGGCTCGTCTTTTAGTGGACCCCCAAACTGGTGGTGTTCCTATTTTCCCGTCAAACCCACTTGAATCAGGGTACCAACTCCAGAAATAGACACACCACACCCGCATGTCCATGTTTTCCTCTCCACGAAAAAAAAAGGGTACCAACTCCAAAACACGAGCCACCCCCCTGTTTTTTCCCCGGGTTTTCCGAGCCTCCGGCACGGTGACCCTCGAGCCGCCGGGCCGCACCTCCCGAGGTGTTGAACCGCCGAGGGAAGGAGCTGCGGCACCTGCTCTACAAGCGCGGGGCCTCGGCCTTCAGCGTGCGCCGAGGAGTCCACGTGGAAGGCTCCCGTGAATGGCACGAAAACGACCCCCCCCCCCCCTCAAAAAGAAAACCACCACGCAGCTAGCTCAAAGTCAAAGGATCCCGGGCGATGTTCAACTGGAATGAAGCTCCGCAGTGGGGGTAGCACCACGACCCACAGGCAATCCTTTTTGAGACCACGGTTTGTCTCGGGGTATTTATTTTAGGATGTTTTTTCGTTTTGTTTTGGGTTTTTATTTTGGCTTTTGGCTTCTTGGCTTTTTGCTTGGCTTCTTGGTTTCTTGGCTTCTGGGCTTCTTGGCTTCTCGGCTTCTTGGCTTCTCGGCTTCTGGGCTTTGGGCTTTTCGGCTTTTTGCTGTTTATGGTTTTTCGCATCCTCTCCATTCCCAGTTCCTCTTCGGCAGGTGGCGTTTTGGCTTTTGCGGCTTTTCGCTGGTTTATGCGCTTTTGGCGGCTTTTGGCGGCTTTGGCTTTTCGCATCCTTCGGGCTTTTTGGCTTTTGCGCCCTTTCATTGGTTTTTGGATTTGGCTTCCCGCATCATCAGCATCACCACCACCTTATTCGAATCATCACTTCTTCAAACATCATGGGGGGGGGAACCCCCCCCGCCGCCCACCCGCTACTGTTTAGATTGTTTGCAGAGTAATTGCACCCCTATTTGAATCAACTCTTCAAACATCATGGGGGGGGTTGCCGCCTCCCCCCCCGTTACTTTTTAGATTTCTTGCAGAGATTGAATTGCACCCCTGTTTGAACCATCACTTTTTCGAGCGTCCAATTTCGCGAGAAAATGCTGCAAAATACGACATTTTAGGTAATCTGTGTAATCCATGTATGTTTGTATGTATGCATTTCTTCAAACATCATAGGGGAAGCCACCCCCGCCAACCCTCCCGCTGCCTTTTAAATTCTTTCGCACCCTTTCTTGAATCATTGCACCCCTACTTGAATCATCCCCCAACCCCCCCGCTACGTTTTAGATTTTCTAGAGATTTATTGCACCCCTAGTTGAATCATCAATTCTTCGAACATCAGGGGGGGGCTGCCGCCCCCCCCAACCCCCCCGCGTTTTTTAAAAGTGTTTTTTACTGGGATTGAAATGCCCTCCTGCTTGAATCATTATTTTCTTGACCCCGTTTTGTTACCCACGATTTGTTGGCGATGCTAGGGATGTTGGTCGGACATGCGGGGGATGTTGAAAACGATGCTGGGGATGTTGACGGGCTAGTGTAAAATGCGTCAATTTCGCGAGAAAATGCTGTAAAATACGACATTTTACTGGCATCCATTTCCAACTGGGAATGAAAGGGAGCATTGGGCTTCTCGGTTGAATACCAAAGAGATGGGTCAGGGGAATGGGAGAACAACCTTTCGGACTTTGCCTCGTCAAGGCCTCGTGTTGGCCTTCCAGTCTTCACCGAGCACAAGGCAGTGGACCGACATGGGGGGGGGGCTGGGTGTCTCTTACGTCTTTGGAGCTTGGCTGGTTGTTCCTCAGGGTTTTGGAACTTCGTTGGGTTTGATTTGTTGGATGTTTTGATTGATTGGGTTGGGGGCTTCTTCTGGGATTGCCAACAACAGCAAAATGCAGGCAAATGGACTTCAGCGATGATTGTGTCGATCAGCACGGTGTGAGATTGGCTGCACACCAAGACCACTTCGTGGGAGCGGGCTTTAGCCCAAGCAAAGCCATTTGACGGTCAAATTCTGGATCAACGGGACTTGGGACCTCTCCCTTCCGTGTGGGAAGTGCACGTGTAGCAGCTTGCCTCTTTTGGCAAAGTTGTATGGTTCATGGGTTGTAGTTTTCTGAAATCAGGGCCCTGGAGTCGGGAAACCGTCGATGCCTCTGTGGCAAACGAGCTCCTTTGCAACTCCCGTGCTTTGTGTCGCATTTGTAAACTGCACGTGACAAAACACCCATGGGCTTGAAGCTTATGGATTGGTAGGGTGTCCATTCAACTTCAGCCAACTCCAAATTGCTGCAGAGTCAATTTGACATTTTTGCGAAGCAAGGAGCATCCGAACCATCAAAAGGGTGACTGCGACAAACTCCTTGGCGGAGATGCGAGCTTCGCAAGGGCGACCAAGCAGGCCCCCTCTACTTGGCAAATTGTGTGTCCAAGCTTGAGTCGCCATGTCGGCCCTTTGAAACGCACCATGTGCATTTCAAATGTTACGATGCCTTACATGTTCGGGGTGGGACTTGTTCTCCAAGTTTTGGTTCGGGGGGAGACCCGTGTTCTGCTTAGAGCCAATGTTTGGGTTGCTCAAAAGGATATTACGAAAGAATGTGTTGCGTTAAAAGCAAGGGCTGAATGTATGAGTCTGAACCCATGGATGCACTTACACACCCCTTAAGTGTCTGGTTAGTTTGTTGGCCAATCAAACCACTAACTATGGTTTACTCCTGAGACATCAAACACCAAACGCGCCTCAAATGGCCACGGGTTCATACATGGGTCCATACAATCAGCCTTTCGTCGGTGGGCTTCTCTTTAGCGAGGGCAAGCCTCGTTTTGGTAGACACTCTTGTGGGGAGGAGGATCCTCATCAGGAAAGGCCCCAAGGGTCGGGTTCCCCCAACTAGGTCTCCCAGTAGTGCGCTTTTACCCTTTTTTGGGGGAGGGTTCCCCTACTAAAATAGACTACAGAAAAAGGGTACCCTTATTCGCGCCGAGGCATTGAATCACAATGACCTTGGTCATGCTGCATTTTGCAAGTAGCGGACTCCTCCCATGTCGTGGCTCAAAAAAGAAGTACCCCAACATGGCCCCTTGACCCTTAAAACATCAAAACAAAGACCACCAAACCTGCGTGTTGCCCTAGCTCTGTAATTTTTGAGCCGCACCCGTGTAGATAAGGATGGGATGCCTGACATGGGTGACGTCTGACCCCATATCCCTGGCATCGCGCGAGGTGCGCCGCTTGATGCGCCGCGCCAAGAACGACGCAGGCGGGGCCTCGAGCGTGATGTTGGAGCACCGGGCTTCACGATTTGGAGATAGGGAATCTTCCTGACCAGCGCCCAACCACTGCTTCTGGGACACCTGGATCTTGGACAACCAGCAAAAGAGTTTCCTTGGAAAGGGAATCTGACCATCCAAACGATTTGGAGGGAAAATGACCCAACCACGGCGTTTGGGACATTTTTGCTTGGATCTTGGACATGGAAAGCAGCAGTTGTTAGGACCCGGGTGCGGAAGGAGCTGGTTTCATGGGCAGGCCGGAATCATCTGTGCCGTTGCTGGAGCTGCCAACCTATTTGTTTTCCTGTTTTTTAATGGGATTCTTTGGGTGTGGGTCAAACGAGTGGTCCTATGAGTCAAATGCAATGACCATGGGTCAACCCGCAGCCCGCTCCTGGCAGAGAAAAGTTGAATCAAAGCCCAGCTTTTGGCCCAAGTTCAGAATTGCGTTCCTCGAATGTGGGTGTCGCTTTTGGAGGAGCTTCTTTTGGGTGATGTTAAAGGGTTGCCCTACCTGACTGGTATCCCCCACGCGCATGGAAGCGAAAGACTCGGGTCTGGAGCTGACTTCAACATCCATGGGCGCGAAGTTTGTTCGTTTTTCTCGACTGGGCCCACTAAAGTGAACATCTTGAGGGGGTTCTCAAGGTTAATTGTGTGGTTCCTTTAGATAGGACTGGTAAGATTCAGGATGTCACTTCAAGCTGTCTAGTAAACAAAGTTCATGGTTTGGCTTCCAGGTTTCGGCTTCCCGAAACGAAACCGGTCCGTTCAGGATCTACCAAGTGAGACCAATTTCAACTTTTCAGGGATTGCAATCTAATGATCGCTTGTCCCTTCTCCAAGTCAAATCGTCCCTTGTTGTAGACAGGATCATGCGAAGAGTCTTGGATGGATCTACAACGGCCCAATGGGAAACATGCATTCTCAGGAGATTTGGAGACATCACGTTGAATGATTCATCCTTTGGGGGGGTGAGCTGTGCGAGGCGTGCGCATCAACTGCTTCGTGCGGCCGCAGCATCTGCCACCCAACGCCCCCGGGGCGGCATACCCGAAGTACATCCAGGAGCGGGGGTGAGTGCTTCATGAGTCAAGCTCGGGATTGTTGGAATGAGAGGCTTTCCCACTGCGGGAAATCATTGGGACGGCCTCAATCAGTGGTATCACAGATGGACATTCCTACCTGAGGCTGCTTAATTTGCGGGTTATGTCCATTATATATATATATATATATACACATATCTGTATACATATATATATATATAATATATACATATATATATATACATATATATATATATATATATGTATATGTACATATTATACGCATACCGATACGTGACCCTGTTCGAAGGGTGACAAGGACACCTATTGCAAAAAGGCGTTGTTTGGTGGTCCGAAAAAGGGTAGGACACTAGTGTCCACCCTTCGAGCATTGTTTTCAGTAGTTGGATTGGTCATGATTTGGAGCATGACCTGCAGGCCAGCATAGCCAGTGGTTCCCCTACATTCCCCTCACAAAGTTCGAAACATCACTTGTTGGAGCAGGTTTGACTCGGATTATTATGTTTCTTCAAAAAGGGCGGGAGTTGTAACCCAACTGTTCAAAGGGCGCAACCTCCGCGTTTCAGGCCCTTTTGGAGTGCGGTTCGATCCTTTACGGCTTGATTGCTACTGGGTTGGATCTTTAGACTTCAACTTTTTGGGAAATCAATGGGTTTTCCAACAAACCCACACAAAGTTAAACTTTTTGCAGAGGGCTCAACAGCAACCAAGACGGGGGCTGCAACAAATCCAGCCTGATTTCGGGGAGGGGAGGGAACAGTGAGGAGCTTCCGGGGGCAACATGGAGATTCCTGTTGCGCAAAATCTGCAAACGGCCGCGTGTTGGAACTATGTCCCTGTTTGCTTTGTGCGCACTTGGCTTGCTATATCGCATGTGTGCAAGCGCGGTTCTTGTGGAGTTGTCTGATTGTATTTGTACATGTTATATACACAGAAAAGGGAGAGAGACGTACATATGTGTGTGTATATTTATATGCGTGTGTGTTGACAAAACATGAAATGCGTTGATTGTTCAGTTGGCTTCAGGTGACCCTGATGTAGAGTCAGGTGACAAGCAGTTGGCCGCCGAAGGAATCTTACTTTGCTTTGGCCAGATCAGTTGCGACGAAGGTTTTGGTGTGCGACCGCACCCATGAAGGTCGCTCTAATAGTTTGCCCAGTGGATGCCGTACATGGGTTGCTTTCATGGTTGTTGTTGGGAAACATTTTGCATTTTTGCTTATTGTGGTTTAGTGGGAAATCCCCACTTCTCTGCTAAAATTTAGATTTTTGCTCCGCTTTCAACGTCAACCAAGCTTTGGTTTCCCTGCAAACCACCCCGAAACAAGCTGACCAAATCAACCACACGTCCATTAGGCTGTCCATGGGCTCCGGGCAGTCTGTGAGACGAACTCGACAGCCAGGCTGGCACAGAGTGCCTGGACGAATTTGGTGTCTTTCGAGGGTGTGCTCTCGCTGTGCCGTGCGAATTCCGAGAACGGTTGATTGGCGAACCCTCTGCAGACTTTGGGTGCGTTAGATCGCTCTCGCTTGGCATCGAAGCCAGCCCTCTGCAAAATATTGCGGACTATCGCGGACTTGAGGTGAGTTGAATCGCTGTGGCAAGGTTCGCATTTGGATCGTCAAAAGTGAACGCGTTGCGGACTTTGGGTGGGTTCGGTGCGTGTTTGGAAGATCGAAAGTGAACCCGCTACGGAATTTGGGTGGATTGGATCCTACCAAGAGATCTTGCCCATACATCTTGCGCAGAGATCCTGCGAAGATCCTCCACGGATATCTTGCGCCTTTCAACAGATCTTGGGCAGGGCCTGCCATGACATCTTTTGGAGATGCTCTGTAGACAGAGCTTGTAGAGGGTTTTCTCGCAGACCCTGCGCACAGATCTTGCAAAGAGATCCTATCCACAGATCCTGCAAAAATCCTACCACAGAGACCTTGCCCACGAATTTCTGTAGAAACAGTAGTAGAATTGTTGTCAGACAAATCTTGCTTCTACAGCAACTTCAGAAGGCTTCTGTTTGAGGGGCACGTGCAAGATCTCCTATAGAGATCCTGTGTGCATCTGCAGGGACTACTTTCATGTTGCCTGCGTGGGTGCCTGTTGACGTTGTTGACGACTGTTTGGGGAAGGTCTCAGGAATGCAAGTGGAGGTGTTTCAACAATTGGGGGTTGATCTCGCTTCATGCGCACTCCAGATCAATCATCCCTCCCGTGTCAGGTTTCAGACGAGTGGTGGGAAGGGTTTTACAGGAGGGGAAGGAGGTGGAAACCCGTTTGTTGAATAACTCCTTGGTGGATATGTTCGGGCTTTAGCATGCTCGATTGTGGTTCATTTCAACATGACGCCCCTGCGAACTCGCATGCCAAGCCCCGAGGGCCACTTAGTAGTCTCCAAGGGACTCGATGGTTTTTCCCTCGCGGGTGCTTGGGGGGAGTGGAATCCATCTTGGATCAGATTGAAACCAAAAGGAAAACTGTACAAACGGAAAACAAAAACACTGTGGAGCATCAATCGGAACATCAAGGGAATCTAGATCAAAACAAGGGGACCCAACAAAATGGCAAGCGTGGCTTCCGTTTAAAGCCAAACAGGATTGCCCCAGAGGTCAACATGCAGAACCTCCAGGGTCCTGCCCTTTTCCGCCAGGATGTTTTCGCTGAGGTGCCGCCTGGCGCCCAGGGGTTGGTCCTGTGCATGGGATGACCATTGGTTGAACTGAAATTCCTTAGGGAAGCCAAGGAGGGCCCGGATTCCCGACCTAGATTTCTACTAAGTTGGGGGGCAAACCTTGAACAGGAGCGTCTTTAAACAGGTTCCGTCATTTTCAAAAACCTGAAAGCTGAAGTCTAAGATCCTCTTTGGCACGTAAGACTGGAGCCTTAAGCAATGAGATGCCGTTCCGCGTTGAAGGCAACCGACTTTTCCCGTGTGTTGGGTGGAGCAGAAGCTTGCGGCGCCCATCAATGTTGGCAATTGTTGCGGGGCAGCAGACAACTTGCTGGCGCGATAGGCAGGGAATGAGAAATGGAATGACCCCTATCAACCATCAATTGGTGGTTTTCTTCAGGGAATCCCTGCATTCCTTCCCACATTCCCTACCTAAACCACCAGCAAGACACCGCAATGTTAGTTTTTGCCTTGTCTCAAGGGTTTTTGCGATAACGGAATTGGAGTGCGCAAGATGCCTCTTTTGATGGGTTTTGATCTATGAGCGGTGCAAAGAAGATTGGACAGATAAAAGAGAGTTCCCACCTGAACGCGATCTGCTTGTTCTTCCCCCTGGTAATACCCGCATTCAAACCGGTCTTCCAGGAGTATTGGGCAGGCAAACAGGTCAGGTTTCCATGATAAAGTTTCTCGTCACGATGCAATCTTCAACGTTTCTACTACCTCGCCTGAGTGCCCTATGTTTTCATGATGTTTACCCCGTTTTTGGATGGATTTAGTCAGGTTCCACGTGAAGTGGTGGGAGGGTAACATACTTTTTGTTTCCTTTGGGTTTCTCCTTTTTTCGGAGCGCCATCTTGTTAGTCACAATCAAGGTCCATAGCCTGGCTCAAGCGGCAACTCAGATGCTTGGACCTCACCCGTCTCCTAAAGCCCAAAGTGACGCAACCTGGCGGATGTCTACCCCACGAAGTCCCTGGCACCTCATTGCACAAACTGATCCGTTTTGACTCCCAGCTAAAGTCCATGAGGAGTTCAAGGGACAGTCCCTTCTTGATTCTTGACATGGTTTTGCGTGGGTTTCACAAATGAGCCTTCCATGGCTTACTACCTTAGGAAGATGTGCATAGCCGAGAACAGGCAGAGTAACATGGAAGCCCAACAGCCATCATGTGTAAGAGGAATTGCTTCTTGTCTTGTGGAATCCTTCAACGTTAGTTTCCAAGGACTGTGTACACCTGAGGGTACTTGGGTTGTGCAATCCTTGATTGATCCCTAGGCAAGATGGTATGTTGGTTAGCCCCTTGGTGTGCCCACTCCCACGTATTAATGTCATTGGAATGAGGCTGTCGGATACTTTGAGACCAAATTCAGCCCTGCTCATAGATGCAAATGTTGTTGTTTAGCCCCTCATAAAGCTCAGGTACCCCTGAATTGGTGGTTTGGGAATTTGAACCCCCGGCTCTTCTAGCCAAGCCACCAAAACAAACCACCATTGGAGGGAAGCTGATCAGCTTGGGCCTGGCAGAGTCTGGCGAGTCGGTCTGGGCCCATGGAGTCGCGCTGTGATGACTTCAAGCCCTGCTTGTCGCAGCAGGAGGCCGAGGGAGTCGTGTGAAGTGGTGGAGGGTTGGGCTTTTCTGCTTAACATGTGCGGTGGAGTGCCCGCTGATTCTTTGAGGGTTGTGCCTTTTGTTCAAAGAAGCTTTCGGTCTCCATACACAGGTACATAAGGCATTCATTCCCGAAACAGGGTACACGTCCTTGACGGCTAGGATTGATTTCGATTCTCGAAGTACATCCCTAGAAGGCGCTCGGACCCTTGGGGTCATGTCGGGCAGCTAGCCATAGAAGTGGGTTCCCCATTTGGCTTCTTGGGGCCGGGTTTCTGATCTGGGCCCTCCAAGAACACACTTACTTCATCCGATCTGCGCGGCGCCGGAGAAACATCTCTTGTCTGTCAGCATGAAACGAAATGTTTCTGTTGAAAGGACTGCCTCCCAAAAAGACCTGCGCTTCCACCAAGCAGGAGCCCAAGACGTTTCGTTAAGGCGAGTTATGTTGGTATTTTTCTTTTGAAGAAAGCTCCTTCAGAAACCTGATCTTGGACGTGGCAAGGCGCTCGCAACATTCATGCGGACGGTTCTTGGGCATTTTCCGGTGTCCGGTGCCTGGATTTCGAGGTAGGGTGGTTCCATGTCACCTTCAACACCTCCAAGTCCCAGATCTGGAACTGCCTTTACATGGGAGGGTACTGATTAGCACGCCCGGACATGACGATGCATATCGCGTTGCTTCTTTTTTCGAGTTCTTGCTACACGCGGGCAAGCCCACCAGAGCTCGACCGGCCAGGGCACCTTGGCAGACCTTTGCAGAGGGCTTGCCGCTTGATCCGGGAGTGTTTCCCTGGCTGGGTTCGAGAGGTAAGCTTTGAGCAGGAATCCTTAGGACACAACTTGGCCATGTGAAGCATCGCTTTTTCCACCACAGGGAAACCATGGAATCATGTTGGAGGTAATTGCCATGTTGTGCATCTCCGATTGGAGAAGTTGATTTTGGCCAGCAGACCGCCATCAAGCCGGGAAGACTTGCCCCGAGCTTGTGAAACATGGCTCAAACTGGTGGAGCCATGTTTGTTTCTGCCAATCTGAATTTTTGGTCTACTGTTGGTTTGGGAAGATCCTTGAAAAAAGCAACCCCCCCCCCCCAATGGTCCCATGGTCCGTTTGGAGCTGGGGCTGTGGAAAATCAGGGCCGGAGCCCCGCCCCCGACGAACTCGGAGAGCTCCAGGTGGAGCGCTTCCGGGAGGAGGGCTACCTGGTGCTCGAGGCGCGCCTGGAGCCTCGCCGCCGAAACCGGCGGACGCGGTGGGAAACGCGGCGGAGACCGAAAATGGGGGGGGTGGAAGCGCGGGGTTCCCGGCCGCAAGGTCTGTCAAATGGTTTCTTCAGTGAGCTTTGGGGGCGGTTTTTTTGGGCCCCTTTGCAAGCTAGAATTGGGGGGCGGGGGTTAATTTGGGAGGGGGGGGATGTGATGATTTTTTGTTTTTAGAAGTATATAGTAGTGCCATTCCAAGCGGTTTGCAGATGCACACGGGCGACTGAGAAGGCGATGGGCCGTGATTGCTTTGGATCATTCAAGTAGTGCGGATTGGCACGGTCCTCCACGTGTTTCCACGTTGATGGTTTCAAGCATCTCATGAGGATCTTCAATTTCAGTCTCGCGGGCGTGTTTGATTCTCAGGGTCGCAACAGTCCCAACCTGGACACATTTGTTCCGATTCGCCGATTCCAAAAGTCAGCAAACGGGAACTAGGCAAAGGGAGGAGAGAGACATAGCTCAATGCTGACTCAGTTCGATTCGAAGACTTCCCTCCAGAAAAAAAAAAAAAAAAAAAAAAAAAAAACAGAACCCTTAGCCTTATATATATATATATATACAAAATTGAAAGATTCTCAGTATAAGTCAGGAAGCACAACAGAAACACACCGCGGGATTTCTACAACTGATGTCTTCTTTTAGGGACTTCGCCTTTTGGTGTTGGTTTAAGGGACACCACAGGAGAGGACACCATTTCTGGGGACGCCGCAGGAGGGGACACCATGTTGGGGATCCCCCGATTTTCAATGCGGCGATTTCGATTTTGTGGGTGGATGGGGATGCCCCCCCGAAACCAACGCGAAACCCGACCCCGCGGGTAGTGGCAGGCTGAAGTCTCGGAGAAGTTCCTTCAGGCGAAGCTGAGGGTTTCAGGTGGCTTTTGCTTGCTTCTTGGATTTTTTATCCGTTCCCTATTAATAAAGGTCTCCCTAATAATAGATAATTGGGGGGGGAGGGGAGGGGGGCGCGTTTTATTTTCATGGGGAGAGGAATACTTTTCCACCCCTTTTCACACGGAACTTGACAGGCAATCCCTCTTGGGATCCTCCTGCGAAACTGTAGATCAGGCTCGGCAGGCCGAGATATAGTGCATAGGGATGACGACTGTGCAGTTTTCTGTGGCCGTTTGAACCTGTTAAGTTTGTGGTGACCGATGTATACGGATGCAGTCGTCTTGGCCACTGCCCATGCATTTGGCTGCCCACCGTCGATACACGTTGAACTGTGCGCCGCTCGATTTGCCGGGTTGAGGCGTATCTAGGACATGAAGACTGAGGTTGTGTTCCTTTGATTGCCTTACAAACCGACCCTTTGAAGATCACGTTAACCACCACGCCACAAAGGGGCCCTCAAAAGACCTAATGTGTGTTTTACCAGACGACAATGCAGACCCGTGAATCATAGAGGGTGCTCCCCCAAAAGTGAATGGCTCCCTCTGAAATGGGACGCTCCCTTTTGGGCAACCTCAATCTCGGGTTCCCATTACCCAGATGGCCCAAATTGGTCTGGTTTTAAAGGGACCCCCCAACAAGAAGTGGTTTTCCTTTGAGTTTCCCCTCAAAACACACCAACAAGGGGTACCCTCAAAAAAGACACCCAACTGGCTGAGTTCCTTTTGCTCGAGTCGGTATCTTTTTTTTTGGGTGGGAACCATTTAGGTGATCATGGTGGACAGATGGGCCAGAAAAGGGTTTTGTGTACAATGCGAAAATATGCAAGCTCAAGTCATACACCAGCAATAGCTCTGCTAGATCATAAAACTGATGTCCGGCTGCCAGGGTGGGTCCAGCTCAGACAGATTGCACACATGTTCGATGTCTGGAAGCTGGACCTGGCCCTCAATAAGCTTCCACTGGGAACGGTATGGAAACTGGAAACTGGAAACTGGTTTTCATTGTTGTTGTTGGGTTAGTGGTTTAGTGGTTGAAATCCAAATCCACTGATCTGCTAAAATCTGAGAATTGTTGCTCCCCTTCCAACGTCAACCAAGTTTTGGTGTCCACTTGGGATCGGTATGGACCCCGACTTGTCCGCCAAAAGCCCCGCGCACCAAGCGGCGTCAGCCGCTCTGTTTGAGGCCAGCGCTGAAGGCGGGGGACTCATCGTGTCGCGGTGCGGTTGGGTGCGCAAACGTTGCGGAGCTTTGGAATCTGCAAATTGAGTTTCCTCTCAAGCAACAGAGAGGAATCTAGGGAGTTTTTGGAGTTACTCTGCGGAGTGAATCTGCCAGAGTGAATCTGCGGAGTTTCCTCTTTGTGTTGAGAGGAATCTCTCTGTTTGGTTGTCACTGTTCAAAGGTCAACCGCAAGATCATTACCTTGGATTACGGAAGGATCTCCTTGTTTGGAACCCGTTGTTTGGGCTGTTCAAAGGTAATCCGCAAGACGCTTGCCTTGGTTTACGCAAGGAACCGGTCCCCTTAGTTGCTCCCCTAACGGGATTCTGGAACATCGGATTGGCCAAGCCAAACCATTTTGAACAGCCCAGCTTTTTTGAGGGTTCCATGTCCATGTTAGTTTGTATGCATGCCTGAACTTGAAATGTCGTAAAAGGAAATAAAGAAAGAAAGAAAGAAAGAAAGAAAGAAAGAAAGAAAGAGCCGTCCCTTCAAGGGGTGTGTGCACTTCCAGGTGAGTGGCACGTAGTAGGTCCTGCCCCAAACATACAAACAATCGGACTGGGATTGGAATTGGCTAAAACACTGCAACGGCTTGAGACGAAAGGTTCACATGTTGAGAAGGAAACGGAGCAGCAATTCACGGCTTCCTTCATTCCGGTTTTCAGAGTGTTTAGATTTGAGTGGCAGCGCCATGCGAACGCTCACTTCCTGAGTTCATGAACTTCAAACTTTTTGGGAAGACCTTTTTTTTAATGGTAGATATATACAGCTTGGAGCCAGTGAGAATGGATGACCGGATACAACACCACGGAACCTCGGCGTCGGGTCGAGGCCTCGAACGCCAGCTACGGGAACTCGAATCGTGCCGGAACCTCTTAGAGGCAGCCAGCCGAGTCGAAGCGGGTGACATCCATTCCGCGTGTCTCAGAAACACTCGGTTCGGTTCCCGGCCATCCTAGTTCCTTAGAGTTTTTAGTGGTTTAGCCTAGTTCCAGTGGTTTAGCCTAGTTCCTTAGGGTTTTTAGTTGGTTTAGCCTAGTTCCTTAGGGTTTTTAGTTGGTTTAGCCTAGTTCCTTAGGGCTGTTAGTGGTTTTTAGTTGGTTCAGTGGCGGTTTTCATTCAACTCGCTCGAAGTGAAACTTTTGGCAGGGAATCTGAGGACAGCTCAGACCAGAGTGATCTATGGGGAGTCGTATGATAGGGTTTCTTGCAGTCATGTAAGATTCACTAGAAATGAACGAGAATTCGAGACACGACACAAGGGTAGTTGGGGGTAACAGCCGAGGTAGGTTTGCCTGTTGACATTTGGGGAATGGGATTCAGCTCTGGTTTCCATACTGTAGACTTTTTGGCAAGCTCATCGTTTAGCAGTTCATAAGCATGCTTGTTTGACGCAGCTTGGGCCAGTCCATCCAGGAACTGAGAAGGGAATCAGGGATTTCTTGAAAGCGCGTTGAACAGCTGCCAGAGTTCAAACTACTTGGTGGCTCCCAGCCATCCCCTTAGCTTTTTCGCTTTTTAGTGTTTAGTGTTGGTTTCCATTTAGCCCACTAAAAGTTATATTTTTAGCAGGGGATCTGAGGGCAGCCCAGATTCTATTCTGAATCAAACAGGGGGAAGAGGCAAACTGTGGTATTGAATGGCCCTTCGAGTTTTCGATCGCCCAGAGGCCTTTTCGCATGGCCTGCTGCAGCGTCATTCCCACCCACCCACCCCTTGGCGCTTTTGAGTGGCGACCAAACGCATCAGCGCCCACTCAACTCAAGGCAGGCTTCCAAGGCTTCAGCGAGGAAAATACAAAAAGACACCCGCCATGTCCTTGTCTCAGAAAGTGCCCGGCAGATTCATGCTTCTTTGGCCGTTGTCTGTTGCCTTGGGCAGTTTTGGAAGGAACGTCATCGCAAGCAAGCTAGTTTTGAGGAATGCCAGTGTTCAGCACCTTTGCCTGGGTGCTTGCTCTGAGCGCTGAAAAATGGATCATGCCCGATTCTGCAGGGCTCCTTGAAAGATACAATTTGCCCGTTTGAAACATGGCTTCTTCCAGCAAAATAAAGTTGGAAACCACCATTTGCAAGGCAATGTTCAGGTGTATAATGCATCCGGATCCCTGTTCTGAGACGGTTGGTGAGCTCATTGGATTCAAACACCGGTGAAGCTGGGTTGCTCCAGTGGAAAACAACAATTATGTCCTTTGCTTCTTGTCATCGAGTATCAACTGACTGCCCTTGTTGCGGCCACTTGTTCTGTGGCTCCTCAACTCTCTTTTTGCTTGGTGGGTTCGGGACCCATAGAAATGCTCAGCCCCTACAAGGGTTTCAATTCTTTCTCTACCTGGGACACTGGTTGCAACTGGGTCCGGGGTCTTTGGAAAAGAAATGTGACACCTTTGCGCACTCGTCTGTTGGTTTAGGGATAGGGTTGGCGGGACCGGCAGACCTTGCCTAACATTCCAACGACAACTAGTGGCTAAGACCTTGCCCAAACGGCTTTGTCTTTCTTTGAAGGCCATTTTTGAGGTTTCTTTAAAGTAAATCCTAAGGGGAAAACCACAGACCAAAAACGGGGTACCCTCCCACCAATTTGGAACCTGACCGGGGGTCCTGCAAGACCATTTTCCGTTCAAAGAAACCCCCTGTCAGGTTCCATGTTAGTTGGTGGGAGGGTACCTTATTTTGAGCCTTCCCCCATGGGGAAGCCGATGTTCGGTGCTCTGCGGCAAAGCATTCAGTACCTGGTTTCTGGATCGAACTTTTGCATTGGACACTTGAGCTCTGGAGGCTTTGACCATAGAAATTCAGCAGCAGGTGTTTTTCTTTTTTTTTCCCTCAGGGCCTTTGGTCAGATTCCGCGGGCAACCATTTTGACTTGGGCGACTTTTGGGATATGTGTTTCCCGCAGTTCGATGGTGTCAAGGCAACCCACAAACAACGAGTTCAGAGGTTCCCTATATGTATCCATGAAGGGGCTCCCCCTTTTTTGTTGACCCCCTCCACTTTGCCGGAGGGACCAGACAAATATGTGAGGTGCCATTTTTTATGGGTGGCCGGCAAAGGCGTGTCTTAACGTAGTGTCTTAAAAACAGGGAGACTATAGCAACGCCTGGGTTTTCCCCAGCTGCTGTCCCTTGAGTGAGACGGATACCCCTCCAAAAAAAGACCGCGGCAGGCCTAGCTGGGTTTTACCCTGTCTTGACATGTGAACATAGGATACCTTGGCCTACTCCAGGCACTTTGGGGAGGTCGCCAGGGATTTTGGGGGGGTGGGTCTCATGCAGCTCTCAGTCTCGGAAAGCGGTCGCGCACAGGCGGTGGCCCAGATTTTGGGGTGCCAGCTGGCCGTGGCAGCTGCTTCGCCAGGCGGGGTGGTCAGTCGGGCCCCCAGCGATTGGTGCCAACTTTTACCGTTTCTTTTTTGGTTGGGAGGGTTCCCCTACTAAAAGAGACTACTGAAAAAAGAAGTTGGCACCCTTATTCTAACCTCTCAAATCTGGAGGACCTAGGTTCAGAGGGGAAGTTTTTGTTTCGCCTCGGTCCAATCACTCGAAGTCTCTTCAAGGGACTGGACAAGATTGGCCACGGTGCGGTGAAGGCCAATATTTTTGCTGGATATATGGGCATGGGAAACGCATAACATGGATTTCGATCCCATTTTGGGGATGAACATCCATTTGATTTCCACCTATTTTGATGTTCAGGGGTACAGGGTTTTGACCCACTGCCATATGTTCCCCCGACTTTGCGTTTGACTTTGCTTCAAAGCACTTGGCCCATATCGTGGCCCCCCAAATTTGTGTCCTGTGGCCCCGCACTCTGCCTGTGTTGACGAAGTCCTAGATGACTGCAACAGGGCCCGGTTTTCATGGAAGTATAGTAAGGGCTATGATGAATCTTTGGACAACCATGTACTGTGGACCAAACGATGCCCAACGGAAACTTCGCCAAGTCAAAGTCCAATGAAGAGCCGAACAAGTGGAGCTTGAGCAAGCTCAATGAGCGACCTTTCTTTGTTGAACTCTTCTTTTTTGCAGGCCCTGCCGGTGAAGAAATGCAGAAGGATGTGGTGACCCTCCCTCCAAGAATGATGGAAGCTGACAGGAGGGTTTTGGAAGTCTATGTTCTTTTTGGGTGTTTTGCCTGTCCACTTCCATGATTGGAGGGTAGTTTCAGCGAGTGGGGCTCCTGGCTTTCGGGGCTTCTTTTTGGGCGCAGGCGAGTCGGAGCCTTTGCAGCAGGAGCCACGGAGTGGAGGTCTGGGTGTGGTTCTGATTTCTTTGCACTCGAGGGATCTCCGTTACACCAGGATCACATTGAGGTTACGTGAATCAGACGTTGGGCATGAATTTGACATCTTGCCCGGTTCTCTTTTTCAAGGCAACCATATTGAGATGTGTTCAGTTGTATAATACATGGGCCCGACCAGGGCTCCCCAGGTTCAGCACCAAGTTCTTCTCAAGACAAGTTCAACGACAGTTGGTCCCGAAAGCTCCGCACCTTGCCACTATGCTCCCTTCGGGGCTCCATGTGGCTCCCAGCCATCCGGCTCTTCTTTAAGCTTTTTAGATCGTTTTAGTTGGTTTAGTGGTCGGGATTTCAAAATTTGTCACCCAAAGGTTTGTCAAAGCAAGGTAAAAGCGACATGTACTTGGACCCGTTGATCGGACCTCGAGTCTTGCAGGGGAATGGGGTGGTTGAGCATCACCTTTTGGACCATATTCAACTGAGTTTCCCTTTTTGGCATGCTGATGTGCAAAGGAAACATGTAACAAACCCGGTTTGGAGGCAACACACACACAGTTTCCATGCAGCTTGTTGCGAACGAAGAGTAGCGCCCCCGCAATTTCCTCACAGGCTCCGTTGATCCCTCAGCAGGGTGTGCTTTGACCCATCATTTTAAATCAACATGTCCAACTCTACAAAAGCCCAGGATTAATACAGCTCTGTTGATTCATCGGGAGGTGCTGTTCGGGTCCTTTGAGAGGGTGACATTTCTTACTTGCCAAAGAATCAAGTCCATTGAGGAACAGCTGGTGGTTCATTTGGTGTGCACCAATCATTTTAGCGGGGGTATTCCCTGGCAAGGATCCAATGCCAGGGAATGATGGCATGGGTGTCAAAGTCGGGAGGGCTGCAAGAATGGTGGCCTTCCTTTGCTTTGCCTTCAAACCAACCTCAAAGAAGTCCCAAAGCAAACACACACCCATAGAAAGGAACCCTGAGACGAGGAAACGGCGATGAGCGACGTGATGGCTTCGCCCGCCAGGACCAGTGGCCGGCCCAGAGCCTCATCGCTTCAGTGGCCAGGCACGAGCCGCGAGAAGCAAACGACAAACCCAGCTGGTGGTCGGAAGGGACACGAAAACGCCAGCTCACGATGAAGGTTCCCTTGCTTGGACTTACAGATTGCCCAGGTTGCTTTGCTCTTGGTTTGGACACCAATCTAAGTGCCGGTTTGAAGACGACCAGTTTCGCAGAAAAGCGCTCTGGTCTAGATCTTGCAAACCAACTAGGTCAACAGGTCAACGAGTAAAGCTAGGGCAGCCGGTCTGCGGTCGGACCTCCAACCTCCAGGTCAGGCGTGTGGCGCGTGGTGCCTCGCTCACACCGGGAGGCGGGGCAAGGGCTCCAGGGGCCCTTTATGAGCGGGTGTCTTGTTCGAAGGACCCCCTGTTTTAGCGTTTTTGTTTCTTGTTTCAGAGGAATCCAAGGGACACCAGCATGATTCGTTGGGTTCCCTATTTTGAGACAAATCCCACCAATTGCATGCATGGTCTTGGGTCCCTTACATGACACAGCCCCAAAAGACCGCCCCGTTTTGGTCAAGCCCGGAGAAACTCCACCTAGATTCGCACCAAGGTTACGAGGGCATCCAGGGCTTGTCTTAGGATGCCGTGGGTTCCGGGAGTTTGCCCTACGAGAGCCGCCAGGCTTTGGCTTTTAACTTTTGATGGTTTCCCGGCAGGAAGCTAACTAGGCTCCCCAGTAGTGCCCTTCTCACCCCCGTTAGTAGGGGAAGGGTTCCCCTACTAAAATGGACTACAGATAAAAGTTGGTACCCCTGTTCTAACCTCTCAACTCTGGAGGACCTAGCTAAAGGGACCGTCCTTCTGCAAGGGGTTCCTCAATACCGAAGGCAACTCAGGCAAACCCTGGTCACATCAAGTGGCTGTTTCCTGGAGAGTTGATCGACGGGTTCGCGGAAATCCAAGTTTGATCCCTGGTATATCACACAAGACCTTGACAGGGCTCTGTAAAGATACTCGAATTGTTGCCGCTTGCAGTTTGAACCAATGCCTTTTCCGGACCAAAGGAAACTTGGGGGGGGGGTCGGGGGTGGTCTGCTTAGGCGGATATGAGAACCCCCTAAGCAAGGGGCATGAGTGGTGGGAATCAAGGGTTGGTTTCCCTTAGTTCCAGGCTTACGTGCATTGATCATTGGGCCGGCCTTGCAGTTGCCATCTGCCCACAGGACCCCAGCGCGCCTTCGGACCCCAGCGCGCGCCGCTCGGAGCCGAGGTGCTTGAGCTGCTGGTTTCTGGGGGAAAAAATGCCTGGTCTCGGGTGTTTGAGCGGACTTGCAGGCGGGCAAGCCACGGCTCCCCCACTTCGCCCTGGTTTTTCTCAGGGCTTTCTGGGATCACGGGTCACCCATGCATCCCGCACCTGTGCCGGTCTAGCACCAGGGCTCCGTTTTTGGCTCCTTGGAAGCCAAGCTTTGGGAATTCCGTCGAGTTGAGCTGGGGGTTGGTTTTACCAATGGTAAACTTGAAGCTGTTCTGTTGCCTTTTGGTGAGGTCCTCGACATCTCGACAGGGAAGTGGCTGGGGGGGGTTTTGCTGTCTCATGCAGCTGGCAGTCGGGAAGCCCCAGGTCCACTTGGCTGACTTGGTAACTTGGTTCCAGGGCTTGGTGGAAGGTTCTCCACACATTATGCTCAAAACCAGGCGTTGAAGGTAGATATGCACTTTACTTCGAAGAACATCATATGGGTGTGTCTTGACATGTGGGAACATCGGATACCTAGGCCCTTCTCAAGGCATTTTGGGGAGGTCCTCGCCAGGGATTTTGGGGAGGTCGGTCTCATGCAGCTCTCTCTCGGAAAGCACCAGGTCCACTTGTGTTTTGAGGGCAACCCTTTGTTTGGTGAACAAAGAGGAGACCCACTCATCCTGGAAGCCTAAAAAGAGACACACCAACTTCGACGTTAGCTTTGGATCCTCCGCCGAAAAAGTCACCCAGGCAAGCGCGAGCCGATTGACATCGAGTTGAAACCAGGCGCCGGTGACTGTGGACTGCATTTTGGGCAGCCAAGGGTGTCCTCCAGAAATGATGTTATGTACTGTACGTAGCGTAGACCAAGATATGAATCAACAGCTGAAAAATAGCTTCCGGTGTATATACCTGGGGCTGGACCGCAATTAGAGACCTGAACCAGTGAGGCCAAAAAACACATTAAACGCCCAGTTAAAGATGGACCATTCTGGGCAAGCCGTCACAATCATTCCTTTTGTGACCTCACCCATGATGATGACGGTTCCTTCGCAAGTTGTGCTTTGTTTTGCGATGAATTGTCACGACTTGTTGAGACGGATCAACAAGGACTGAGAAAGACAGGGATTGACGATGACCAACCCAGGAATCGTTCTGCGCCTCTCGTTTTGTTGCAGCTCAATTGAAACTCGAACACGCCATTTCACCTGGACTCCCGGAAGCAACCGACTCAATCGGGTGAAAATCGGCGGTCTTCAAGCTCTCCCCTAGGGTCTCAAGCTTTTGCTAGCGAAACGATATTCCTCAGATCACACCCCAACAACCATCGAGGTTCCCGGGTATGGGGACAGCATCGTGTTTACATTTGGTCCAAAGTTCAAAGTCCTTTGACACGTGCCAGGCCAGTTCTCCTTACACGACCCGCGCCTGGTGCATAACTGGAAAGCCGGCTGCGCAGGCCTGGTACCCGGCGTGTTGCTACCCGGAAGCTCTGCAATGGATGAAATCTGAGGTCATGCCACTGGATGTGATCTCTTCAGGTGTGCAAACTGGAACAAGCATGGCTCGATCTTTTGGGAGAAGGCGTCGGACTGGGCGATTTCACACATGGTTAGTCCAGGGAAGGCAAGTAGGCCGCAAGCAGCCCTCCTGACTAAGGCTCCGAAACAAAAGCTTACGAAGGGTACTTGTCCAGGCCGAGGCTTTTTTTATGGCGAGCCCACCAGGGTGGAGGAAGCTTGCGATGTGGGTCCTTTGCCTGGGGATCCCAATATGCGATCAGCTTTGCTTTTATCACGTGAGCAGCCCCCGGTCCAACTTAGAGGGCTCTAGTCCCTTGATGGCGGATGCAAACTTGGAATACCTGGGATACCCTCCCATTCACCATCATGGAACCTGACTGCGCCCAGGAAGTGCATTTTCTTCTGAAAGGCGCCCTGTGCGTTCCATGACGGGCAGTCTTTCGAAGGCTTGCAAATGGTCCGGTTTTCACCTGAGAAAATACCAAACTATAGTATGTTAAAGAAATGAGTTTCGATCGTTTGGATGACTTAAATGGTAAACGCTTCGCGTTGCCCGCCTCGGCCAGTCCGCTCTTGGCTGCTTTGAGCTATACATCGTGCTTTAGTTTGCCTTGAAGTTTTGTGTTGTTGGACTGAGTGAGTCGGCGCCGAAATGCGTGAGCTGGTTTCCAAGGTAGAGGGTGGGTGCATGTCTGCATGCTTCCACATGGCTTCAATCAAGGGCCAGAACGATGGGATTTTTGCAAGTTTCTGGAAGGATTTGACCAGAGTTGGACTTGAGGCTTTGAGAGGGGGAACCTGGCCGGACTTTAGAGGGGACTTGACTGGTCTAGATGGGAAGTTGGCCGGCTTCTAGGGGTGATTTGATCGGATTTGATCACTTTCTAGAGAGGAGTTTGACCGGCTTTAAAAGGGGATTTTGCCGGTTCTTAGAGGGATTTGAGCGGAGTTGGATCGGCTTGTGATCGGTTTTGAGGCGGGATGAGGCGGGGCAAGATACTTTTCTTGAAGGGATCTGACCGCTTCCAGCCTTGGGGCTTCCTGGCTTGCTCCAGCTCCAGGCGGACTGGAGGCAGCTGGAGCAAGGAATTTGGCAGCTTTCAATTTGAGTGGTTCTGACTCCAATGTGGCAAGCTCACCGGCTGGCCACAAGTATCTTATCAAGGGCACGTAGTTAATAGTTTCTATTGAAAAAGATTTTTTAATCCTGCCTGTGGCCACCAAACGCCAGTCAGTTTCGCTTTGGGATGCTGTGCGTAGGGGACATGATATGGGTGTCCATCATTGGGGGCATTCCTTTTGGGGAGACTTTGGGACAACCACAAAAAACTAATGAACGTCTTGGCTTTTGTCCCCCCATTTGCCAACAAAGAGGCCCCATCCAATTGCTGGCATGCAGTTGTGTTGTATTTTCCTGAAGGAGACCGACCGCAAGGAGATAATTAGATCATTTGAGACATTTCCGGACCTTCCCCTTAATGTCTTACCCTGTTTCCAACAATCATGGCGCCTGACGGCAGGGTTTTGGACTACAGTCCTTTGGGCTGGCCTCCTGCTCACTTCCATGTTTCCTGGAAAGACCGCAGCATCCAGAAAGGTAAATGACTTGTAGGGTGTCAAAAGTACTCGGTATTTCTAGAAACGGCTTGGATGTCAATGTTTGTCTATTTTGGTGGGGGGTCCTCTGGCATTTAGTGCCCGCCCGCTTCGTTGCAGCTGAACAATACCCTGGCAGCATGGATCCTGAAAAACGGGAAAGACAGGGAACCCTGACAGGGAACCCTGAAAACCTGCAAACGCGTGTTGAAGATCGGTACCCTTGTCACGTTGGTTTGAAGGGACACCAAGCGGAAAGCCGCCATTTGAGCAAGGCTCCCATTTTGACCATCCCATTTCCCCAGTTTCAACCATTGCTCCCAAAAAGAAAAACTGGGTTTCGAAGTTCGAAAGTTGCAGCCCCCGCACCCAAAACAAAAGGAATCACGGGTTGCGAAGTTCGAAAGTTGCAGCCCCCGCACCCAAACCAAAAGGAAACACGGGATGCGAAGTTCGAAAGTTGCAGCCCCCGCACCCAAACCAAAAGGAAACACGGGTTGCGAAGTTCGAAAGTTGCAGCCCTCGCACCCAAACCAAAAGAAATCTGGGTGTCGAAGTTCGATAGTTGCAACCATTGCTCCCAAAAGAAAAACACGGGTTTCGAAGTTCGAAAGTTGCAACCCCCGCACCCACGGGATGCAAAGTTCGAAAGTTGCAGCCCCCGCACCCAAACCAAAAGGAAACACGGGTTGCGAAGTTCGAAAGTTGCAGCCCTGGCACCCAAACCAAAAGAAAAGACTGGGCGTCGAAGTTCGAAAGTTGCAACCATTGCTCCCCCCCAAAAAAAACACGGGTTTCGAAGTTCGAAAGTTGCAGCCCCCGCACCCAAAACAAAAGGAATCACGGGTTGCGAAGTTCGGAAGTTGCAGCCCCCGCACCCAAACCAAAAGGAAACACGGGTTGCGAAGTTCGAAAGTTGCAGCCCCCGGCACCCAAACCAAAAGGAAACACGGGTTGCGAAGTTCGAAAGTTGCAGCCCTGGCACCCAAACCAAAAGAAAATCTGGGTGTCGAAGTTCGGAAGTTGCAACCATTGCTCCCCCCAAAACAAAACACGGGTTTCGAAGTTCGAAAGTTGCAGCCCCCGCACCCAAAACAAAAGGAATCACGGGTTGCGATGTTCAAAAGTTGCAGCCCCCTCACCCAAACCAAAAGGCAACACGGGTTGCGAAGTTCGAAAGTTGCAGCCCCCGCACCCAAACCAAAAGGAAACACGGGTTGCGAAGTTCGAAAGTTGCAGCCCCCGCACCCAAACCAAAAAGGAAACACGGGTTGCGAAGCCGAGGGCTTCCGTAGGGAATTTGCGGCCGAACATGGCACGAAGGCCCGACCTTCTGCTTCATGCCCACCGCCTTGGCAACGGCAGGCGGGCGCGCGGGCTGGAACTTGGCGTCCGCTTATGCCGGTGAACCGACAAGGGGCCCCTTGAGTCCTTGTGGGGGCTGCGTCGTTTTTTGGAGGGCGCGTACTTTGGGTTGGTTGTAATGGGAAACCCAAAGGACATTCACATTTTGTGGGTCCTCAATTTGGGCGTTTTCTCGCCGTGTCATTTCTTCGCGGGCAATTTTTCTCCATGGGTGCTGACCAGGCCGGAGGGGAGCACCCCGTTTTTTATTTGCCCTTGGGTTTCCCATTGCCTTTGGGCAAATGTTGGTTGAGCCTGTCATTCGTCAGATTTAGTCCTGAGGTGATGTGTGTGAGTTGAAGGAAGCGTGGTCGCGGTTTCGTAAGGATTCGCCCCGAAAAAGTGGGCTGAGGACTAGGCCAGGAGCAACCAGAAAGTGGGATGGTCATCGCGGACTTTGTCCGAAGGGATGCATCAAGGCAATTCCCTGCAGGGGTTCAACACGAGGGGCTCCACTCATGAAGGTTCCTTGGGGGATTCCCTATTTCAGCTGGACATATACCGATTCTGATAGACACTCCGTGGATGGTTCGTGTGCAAAGGTCAGGGCGCATATTTGTTCACGTGAGTTTGAGCTGGGTTGCTGCTGTCTTTTCGTTCAGCGCGAGCCTCCACCCAAACGAGTTTTGAATACGGGCCCACTCGATTTGTCAAAGCCCTCTTGGGAAACATATAAAACACAGCGGCTGAATTGTCTCCGTAGATTCTATGCAAAGGTTGCTGCCAATGTGGAGGCATACTCATTTTGAAGGTCCTTTGCTTGGGGCTGCCTTATTTCCAGTTCGGGGAACAATATCAGCAAGGGACACGTGTTGGCAATGGCCAGAGGGTCGGGTCCCGAGGGTTTGTTTCACTCATCCTTTTCTGCACAAACAAGCTTTCCGTCAGTTTTGGGCCATATGAAAGGACCCCTCACAAGGGAAAGCCATAACTATGACCAACGCACACCAGTACAAAAACTCACCGTGTCACAATCTGTAGGTTTGTGCCCATCCTGGTAGGTTTGTGCCCATCCTGGTTTGTGCCCCTCTTTGCTCCTGGTATCTGGTGGTATGAGCAAAGAGGGGCAAACTGCCCCTGGCGTGTGCCCCTAACCCTGAGACAGATGCGATGGTTTTGACGGATCTCCTCGAGAAAGATGCTGGTTGGAGCAATTGATGACTCTTTTAGGGGAAACACATGTGGGGCCCAGCACCCCCCCCAAGCTCTCAAGATCTCTCAAGCAAGGGTTCCTTTCTTGGCTTGAGCCTTTGGAGGGGATGAAGGGTTTCAAGAACCCTTCTGAGCGGGGATAGGGGTGGGGGCCCGATCTCTGCAGATGCTTGGGGAACTGCGAAAAGTTCTGAGAAACGCCTCCGCTTATCCCTAGGATCGTTTCTTCCGATTTGATCTCATTGAAACAGAAACCTAGACACCCCCGACTGATTGAACCTCAGCTGGTTCAGTTGGACTTCGGACCTGGGGCGTCGATACTCGTTCCTGCAAGCCATTTTCGGGGTCATCCCATCTCCATCCCCCACCCCCATCCCCATCTCCATCTCCCCGAAGAACTGCAGGATCTTTGGACTGCAAGCTGCTTGGAGATCGAAATTGGAGACAGGAGCGCATGGATTTGGCTTTGCCCTCTAACTTGTGGTTTGTATTGGTGGTTTGGGGATTTGAAATTCTGGTTCTTGTAGAGGGCAAATAGGAAGCCCCCCCTTTCCACCAAACCAGCAATCCAAACCACCAACTAAGACAAAGCTGATTTATGGCGAGCTCACCGATTCCAGGGTAAAAGAGCTCACAAAGGCGTGCTCGTAGGTACTTTGCTTGGGGATCCCCTTTTGCAGGTCTTGGACATGTCGTGTGTTCCCTTCCAGGAAGAATCCTTCACTTGTAATAACCCTAACTCAAGCGAATCTGTTGAAGAAGGTCAACCATCCCATCAACCCTTGTCAGCGGGAACTTGGAATAGATGAATAGATGCACTTGATGAAGAGAGGGTCTTTTGCCGGGAGGGAATCTGGCTCACTTTGGGGGATTTGTCCGCTAGGTTTTTTCAATCCGGGGTGAGCAGTATTGCTGGCAAGCTACGGAGCTGAATCATTGCGCGCACTCCTCTATTGTGATTAGGACTGGTGGGTAAGACAACAAAACAAAAGCAATAACTACATTTTTATAACCCCACTCTGACCAGAAAGAGTCGTAGTGTCACGAATTTGGCTTATACTTCACTCTGACTGAGTCTCCAAGCACCTTGTGTCCCAACTTTTGCCGGTCATGAGGCCTTTCCTGGTCAGCGGAGAGGGCACGGACGACCTGCGGCAATTGCCGCCACTCGGGTCTTCCTCGGGCTGGGCTTTTGGGTCCCTCACCGAAAGAAGGCACTCAAGCTCCTCTCAACCCACTTCCCTCACCCCCCCTGCCCCCCTCCGAAGAAAAAAAGGGTAGCAAGGCACCTTGAGGGGTAGGATGTTAGCTTCGGATTCTGCGCAAAAAGAAACAGGAGCTCACAGATTCAGGCCAAAGGGGGGAATCATAGTTTGCCCTATTTATCAAAAGGACTATACTGATCCGGGGCAATTTTGTCAACTGGAAGGATTTCATAGGGGGATTCCTTGGATTAGGATGGTGCTCATGAAATACTTGAAAAGGGGGATTCTTTGGGTTTCCCTTCACGGTCCAGAGGGAGTGGGCTCCCAATATCCCAAAATAAGGGTTAGAAGCTGCGGCGTTAAATCCCCCGCAAGCCAAGGTGATCTCTGGGGGATTGAAACTGTTGCACCCGCATGCGGCAGTGAGGGGAGCTTGCGCAACTCTCTTGGCCTTCGATAGGGATGTACCCAGGCTGACATGGGTCGCCGGTCTTTTGGGCCAGTCAGCCGATTGCGCGCCCGGCATTTCAATCGAATCTGGCTGGATGCCACTAGTGCCAATTGCGATGCTTAATCGCCTACACTTTCAAGTGCTCATTTGTTGTTTGGCTTGATTTGTTCGTTGCTTGTGCTGGGGAATGCAACGAATACACTTGCTCGCCGAGATACGCAAAGTTTGCAAGTCTATTGGCTACACACTGCAGAAGGCCAGACACTATTGGGCTTTTAAGTGCAGAGTTCAAGTCTAATTGTCCTTAGCTTGCTAGCTGTTTAGTCGGTTTAGCGGTTGGATCTCCATTTAAGCCACTAAACTTGGTGGCTCCCAGCCATCAGGTTCCTTCGCTTTTTAGCCTTTCAGTGTTTCGTGGTAGTTTACATTTCACCCACTCAAAGTGAGACACTTCTAGCCATGTAGCGGGGGATCAGAAATTAGGCGGCCCAGCAAAGGTTAGATGGCCATGGGTCAAAAGCCAAATCGTACTTCCAGTGCACCGGACCCAATCCAACCACTAAAATAGGTTCTAAAATGGGTGGTGAATTCACCTGTTGGATCCAAAACGGTTTTGACCACCACTGCCAGACCAACGCTTCGCCGAGCTGAAAACGGGCCGCGTGCCCAGGCACCTGCCTCCGGGCCTCATCCGCAGCTGCCACGCGGTGAGCCAAGACACGTGGCATCGCCTGCGGCGCTGGATGGAGGCAGCGGCGACTCTTTTTTTCGTTTGTTGGTTGCTGGGCTCCAGGGAATTTGTCAGATAGAAGGGAGGCGGGTTGGAGAGGGGTGTGTTTTGTGGGAGGGCATGTTTTTGAAGTTGTTTTTTAAAAGGAATTCCATTTTGAATGTCCCCCTTTGACATGTCTACCCAGTGTGCGACTTGTTTTTTGTTTGTTTTTTGCGGGGAGGGTGGAAGTGGATGAAGAAACTGGGGAATGTTGTTCAGCTCTCAGCAAATCTGAGAGCGACGGCGCGAATGTCAGGAGGCGTCGCTGCCCTGGGAGCGCGCCATCGAGGGGCGCCGGGTGGCGCAGTGGGGGGTGCGCTACGACTACGAGAAACAGGCGACGGGTCAGGGGGTGGGGGGGGGGGGGTTGGGGGGGTGGGGGTGGGCGGCTACCTCTTGGGCCTGGCGAGGCAGGTGTTGCAGTCCACGTTTTCCTGGGCCTTTTGGGCCGTTTTTCGGATTTTGTCTCGTCATTTTCGTGAATTCATTGGGCGGGATTGGATTCCTGGACTCCTTTTCGTTGCGTGCCTCATGCCAATAACAATAGCGGCATCTCAACAGACTCATCGACTTATTGGGGTGATATTTAAAGGGGACATGCAAGGGCCACAAGGATCGTTTTTTCCGGGTTCCCCTGGTTGCGCCAAACCGACCTCTCCAGTTCCTCCCAACAAGGGAACAACACATTGCTACTGAGTCGTGGTTTGGATCTCAACTACCATCGTACAGTCTATTGGGAAGCGCCTTCTGAATCGACCATAGGCCGTGTTTCATTCTGGTTACCATTGCCCCTGCGGACAATCGGGTATGGAGGCATATTGAGGTTACGGCAACAATAGTACTGTTGCCATGTGCTAGTGCCAGGAGCAAATAGCATGCGTGTTGAATATTAAGATCCCGGGTAGGTATGAAGCCCCCAATTTATTGTAGACAGGATTGTATGAGCCATTGGAGTGATATCCTGACATTTGCGAAACTTGTGTCTGAAGCAAAGCCATACAAACCAGCACTGTGCTCGGTGCAGTGCACGTGCAAATGCACGAATACTTGTCGAGGCTTGTGCGTTAAGACACTTCGCGTTTTGGCAGTTCTGGAAAGCCGGCCATCATTGGGGGCCTCTAAGCGTAAACACTGTACCCTTGGCCTTGAACATCCAGGTAATTACTTGGGATTGGGAGTCAAAGAAGGGACAGAGACACACGAAAAGAGAGACACACACACACAGAGACACACAGACACACACACACACACATGCATCTTCTATCCATTGGCCTGTTGGTGGAATGTGCGTGTGTGTGTGTTGTGATCATTTTGTATTGTTGCCTTTAAAAGGGACATGGCAGGTCATGACATGACCAATCTTTCCTTTCCTGGTCACGTCAGAACCGCAATTGGATGGTACTTCTGAGCTGTCCCTCTGAGGGAAGCTATGGCCATGCTTCCTTCACCAAACCAGGTTCCCACAAGCCCTCCAAATTTATTTTGCAGAGCCTAGAACTAATTACGTGAAATCAGTCTGCAACGCGGAGTTCCTCTGGGCATATCCACCGGCCCAAACGGCAAAGTTTTGCGACCCCACAAGGGTTTCGGTTTTGCATGCGTCCAGTAGTTCTTGGTCCGTGTATTAAAAGCCACTCAGATAGTTTCGAAGTAGGTCCCTTGCCGGAGATATCGCTCGTGCATCCAATTATTGGCGCCGGGGAAGCCAGGATGACAAGAACGGGTGCCAGGCCATATGTTAATCACGAAGTGTCTGGTAACGGTGCTTTACCTGTACCCCAGGTGTTTTGCCCTGTGACAGGTGGTTCAGCATGTAACCCCAGGTATTTTACCCTGTTTTACCCTGTAGCCCAGGTGGTTTGCCCTTTTTACCATGTAACCCCTAACCCTACGTGTTCTACTCAGGTGTTTTACCCTGTCATCCACGGCCCTGCAATTTCAGGTGTTTTGCCATGTAAACGCAAGCGTTTTACCATGTAGCCCCAGGTGCTTTACCCTGTAACCGGCTGTTTGACCCTGTAACACACGGGTCTTTGCTCCATTTCCCATGCAACAATGCTCGCGGCAGTTTTTTTTTGACAAGTACCATCATTTGTACCAGGCCTGTCCACGTTGATTGTGGATACTTCACCTCTATGCCTACTATGCCAGTTTCCATCGTTTCCCCTCGTGGCTGCCCCCTCGCGACTCGTGGCTCTTGGCCCATTCGAACCTTCAAAACAACTTCTTCCTTTCTTTTTGGGGGGGGGGGAAGTGGGCTTCAGCAATGATGGACGCCATTTGAAGGAAGACCCTGAATCAATCTGTTCTTGGGGCATCACCGCCTTGTCTTGTATGAGCCACCTATTTGGTCCCCGCACTTGGTTCCAGGACCTGACATGTTGGGGCACGAAGCCGAAGCCCGGTGCGATGTCGTGATGCAAGTGCTTCTGCCAAAGTACGTGGGGACCAAGAAAGTGAAGAAGACCAAGACCAATTCGACCTACCCAAAATATCCAAAAAGGTTCATTTTACATGTTCAATACAATACCATAAAAATAATAATTCAACACACCCAACACACATAAAAACAATTACTTTAAGAAACGCTTTACATTTCACCACACCATAACAATTCGACCCATCTAAAATACATAAACAAAATCATCTTACGCCGTGGCCGGTTGCCCACCACAGCGGATTTGGCGGAGCTGTTTGTCGAAGTGCCGGAAACTACCATGGCACGCATCACTCGAAACCTGTGTGCGGTGCTGAACGACCTGGCAGTAGCTGTACTATTTGCTGGCCACAGGGCCCTCGCAGATCTCCTTCTGGACGAGTGTGACACGCCGCGCAGCATATTTGCCGGACAGCGGCTGATAGTGCGCGCGAGGCCAGCACAAGCCACGTGCTCTTGCTACTGGACCACGGGCGCCTGGTGTCGACTGCCCGACGACGCCAGAGCAGCACTGGTGGCAGAGCCCGGCATCCACATGCCGGCAGCTGGCGCAGAGTTTGAATAATTTGCTCTTCTTTGGCTGGCCTGATGAAAACTACTTCACGCCGCGCCAAAGTCCGCCAGATTAAGGCAAAAGCCTCAGAGCGTGTAGCTAGGCCGAAAAATTCGCACATTGTCTGACGCTCCGTCCCCTGATCGACTGTCCGCCAGGCGTCGCGCCCTGAGATGTAGAGCCAGCGCCGCGACGCTGGGAACCCAGGCGCGCTCGTGGGTCAGTCAGTTGAAGCAACACGCCTGCCTGCCACACGCAAGCGCTAGACAGACGGACATGGTTCCTCGGTACAACCGCGAAGCTCAGCGGCCGGGAGGGCAGCTCAGCAGGTGCGGTATCTCACCAGCGGGGCCCACATTGGCTGCGACGTGAACGTCTATCCCTCAGTGATAGGATCATGAGCGCAGAGAACTGCGAGCTCATAAATCGGCCGGCGTACGGGCTCACCATGGCTGTCTCGACCAGCACGGAATGCTTGAGGCGGCTGCAGAAGGAGGCGGCCTTGCCAGCCAGGATTGCACTTTGAATCAGAAGTTGGCCGCGAAGCTGCTCGGCCCCTTGGTGCAGATACAGGAAAGCAGGCTGGACTTCAAGCCACAGTCGCCGCCGCCGCGCGATGCCTTGATCAAGGGTGTGCAGTGCAGACCACTTGGCAGCTTGCGCACAGCTTGAACTCCAACAAAGAGGGCCGCGCAACCCTGCTGTACCTGGAAGCTCTGGCTGGGCAAGCTGGGGCTACGACAGTACCTCCTGGCTGTCAATGTGAAACAGCTTGCGGCGATCGCGGCGAGCCCAGGCGAATACGGAGCGAAACTTCAGCAGCACGAAAGACGTGGGCCGTACTTGAAAGAACTGCTGGCCACACCGGAGCAGAGCACCCTAGGCTCATCCCTGAGGCGGAAAAGCCAAAGAAAAAGAAGGACACGGCAGTGAACTCAAAGTCCTTGCCCTTTGACGGCGAGAGCAAAAAGGTGAGGCGCCACTTGGGAACTGCTTGGCGATCCATGCCAGAAGCCTTGCATGTGATCTTGTCACATTGAGGTGTGTGCTCAATGGTCATGCGGAACCTCATCTGGCTGCTGCTGAGGAGGCTCGGTACGGTGCCTTGTTCAAGGCTGTCGCTGTTGGTACTGGCTGGAGGAGTCGTGTGATATTTGAGACGCAAGGTCCAATTAACCTTAGCTGTGAACTTGGTCTCGGCCGGAATGTACTGGTAGGAGATCATGGGTTCGACGGCCTGAGTAAAACGCTGGATTGCATCCGTTGTCCAGGATCGCATAGGTCGGATTGTGCTGAGGGTTGATGACGGACAGATTTTGTTCTGTAACTGGATCGTCTTGGATCAGCTCCTCGTGGATGGCTTCTTTCTCATGCTGCTGAAATGCGTCATGGAATGCCATTAATGCTTGTCCTGTGCTGGATGTCTCATAGGATGAGTTCCATCCTGATTCACTCCAATTCCATGATGGATCCCAATCTTGTATGTAGGCTCTGTGGATGGTGCAGTCTGCTGATTGTTGGCGGGCTGCTTCTCCAAATTCTCTGCTGCGGCTGCGAACGTTTTGGATTTTCCTTTGTCATGTCCGCCTTTTCCTTGCCATTATCATAGGATGGATAGCCTTGTTTCCATCATAGGGATATTGGAACTTCGATTTTCCTTTTTTCCCTTTCTTTCCTTTGCCTTTTCCCCAATATGCCTGGTTGTAGGGATCCTGATTTTCGTTGGCCATATTGGCCTTCCCGCCGGAGCCACTTTTTCGAAAGGGTTTGAGCCACCTCGTTGGTGACTGCCTTTTTTGCTTCCTGATTTTCATTTTCCTTTCCTCTTTTTGAATCTGAATTTCGCCCAGACACTTTCCTTGCAATGAACGCATCATTCTCCTCCAAAACCCAAAATGTCTCTTCATCATTAGTTGCCATGAATCCTTCCTTTCCTTCTTGAAACCTTCTTCGCCTTTTTACTCCCCTTGTTCTAGGATGTAGAAGGAATTACTCCGATTTCCTCAGGGAGGTCGGATGGATGTATCTTGGATGGATGTTCTTGTCGTAATGAAGAGATCGTGATACTGTGTCTTCATCATCTCGTAGGTGTAGTTCTCGAGCGCGATGTTTCTCAAAGACATTGCACGGATCAGTCTTTCTCTCTGTTCATCTGACAATTCACTCTGGATGATGAAAAATTGTGCAATGAGATTGTTGCTGAGGGGAAATGCGTCTTGAGGTACTGCCTGAGTACGTCTGGATTGTCTGTGGACAGCAGATCTGGAGGCGCGGCTCTGGCACCGGCTGCTTGCTGATGCGTGGCCATTCTTCTTGCATTGGCATCGTTTGTGAACAGGCATCAAGTCCATCCAATCTCATTAAGACAATTTCAAATTTGGATGTGAATATGAGGAAATCGGTGTTCTGCCTTCTGTGATTGAAGAAACTGAGAAGTCTGTATAAGTACACGTTCGTCGAGCCCTTCAGGAAGAACTTCTTCAGCGTGTTCTTGAACTAGTGGACTCCTTCATCAGGATCTTGCAAAAGGTCATTCTGCAGGACTGCCTTGTACATGTGAGCGTCTCCGATGAGCTGCTCTTGAGGAGGTGGATGCTTCGATGGTGGTGAAGGTCACTACGAGTTCTTCATATCTAAGCCAGCTGACTTTTCCGTCGTACGGTGGCGGCTGCTTGGCGGTCATCGATAATTTGAGCGTCTCTGCAGTGAAGGATGGTCGGCCTACACTTGAATAGGCCTCCATGAAGCCTTCTCCATCGGATGACATCTTGTTTTGGATCTCTGCGGAAAACCCGCTCCGCTACCACAAGTTGAGTCCCACTGCCGGGGGTATCTTATCCGCAAAAAAACGGATACCTTGTGGTAGTAGAGGATCTTTATTTGGTACTGTAGGTCCCTGGATCTATTCCGGAGAGTCCAAGATGGATTGATACTGGATTAGCCGTGGTAGATTGTATATGATGAATTACCCTGAAAGTGGTGCGCTGTCGTAATTTGAGTCCGAAAACAAGCACCCCTCCCCGGCGACTTTTTAGAGGCCACCCCTATTTGAATCATTTTTCCGAGTCCAATCGCGTGAGAAATTGCTGTAAAACACAACATTTTAAGTAATATATGTAGTCTATGTATGTTTGTATGTATGCACTTGATCGAACATCGTAGGTGAAGCCACCCCAGCCAACCCTCCCGCTCCTTTTTCATATTCTATCGCACGCTTTCTTGAATCATTGCACCCTAATTGAATCATCACTTCTTCGAACATCATGGGGGGGGCCTAACCCCTCCGCTACTTTTAGATTTTCTACAGAGATTTACTTGTACCCCTATTTGAATCATCGCTCCCAAACCCCCCCGCTACTTTTTACACTTTGTGCGGAGATTGGGTTGCACCCCTTTTCGAATCATCACTTTTGCGAACATCATGGGGGAAACTGGCGCCCCCCAACCCCCGCTACTTTCTAGATATTTTTTTGCAGGGATTCAAACACAAGAAAGAATCCTGATTTGTTCTACCCCGTCAACCCGCCAGCTACTTTCTAGATGTTGTTACCCAGGATTTGTTGGTGATGCTGGGAATGTTGGTCGGGCATGCTGGGGATGTTGACGAGCTAGTGGAAAATACGCCAATTTCGCGAGAAACATGCTGTAAAATGCGACATTTTGCTGGCCCGGACGAAAAACGGGAAAAATATCCCAAAAAAAGAAGAAGAGAAAATCCCAAAATGAATCCGCACCCATACCCTTTAGCCCCAGGTGTTTGACCATGAATTTTACCATGCAACCGCAAGTGTTTTACCCTTTGACCACTTTGTAACACCTGGTGTTGCACCCTGTAAGCCCGGGTGTTTTTCCCCTTTGGCCCCAGGTGTTTTACCATATATTTTAACATGAAACCGAAAGTGTTTTACCCTTTGACCATTTTGTAACACCTGGTGTTCACCCTGTAACTTCAGGCGTTTCATGTACCCAGAAACCCAATACGTTTTACCCAGATGTTTTCCCCTTTAGCCCCAGGTGTTTTGCCATATGTTTCAGCCTGTAACCCCGGGCTTCCTGTCACTTTTTTACGTCTCCAGGCTGTGGACTTAACTCCTGTCGAGAACATCCCCAGCTTTCTGCGGGAGCTCTTCCAGGCGATGAGCCGAAGCGAGCCAGGGGAGCTGCCGTTGCGAGAAGACGGTGCCCTCAACAAGACGCATCCATTTGGGTGTGGCTCAAAATTCAAGACCTAGGGTTACGCAGGTTTTAGTCTACTTTTCCATTTACCAGGGTTCCATTCGGGTGAGCATTTTTGACCCACAACCATTTTGGGTTCTATGCAACCCCCCTTTGTGCAGCAGTCTCAAGAACTGCGTGGCCCTTTGCCCATACAAATTCCAGGTCGGGGTTGAAAGGATCGGAAGGGTAGGAAGCCAACCTGTTTTTTTGTGGCTTACCCGTGGTTTTTCAAAAGCAACCCGTATTTGTTTGCCCTCCCCAAGTTGCCATATGACTGTGCCCTGGTTTTGGGCCTAATGATCCTCGCAACTCCTGGGTTATCACAAGGCTCCGGCCCTGTCCCTGCCACGGACACGAGGGAAGGATTTAAAGCCAGGGCCAGGGGTGTCGTGTTTGGTTGTTGGACTTAGACGCGGCCTTTGGCCTTTCAAGACGCAACTCCTCAACCATGGGCTCCAGGCCGCATTTTTTCCGGTGCCAACCACAAGGATCTTGTACTGAGTTTCAGAGGTTTTTTTGGGGCAGCCTGGCTGGCTCGGGATGAAGGGGGAGCATTAGCCTCTTGGTTTTCCACATGAGGTACGACCTGGGCCCTGGACAGTCGCGAACACCCCATTGCTTGGTGTTCAAGAGGAAGCCAAGATGGAACCGATTTTGCTGACCCCCTTTGGGCTGGTGAGTAAAAAGGACAATCAAAATGAGACAGTTAAGACAATCCAATTTTTGGGGAGGCCCATCCGTGTTTGCGAGGAAAAATCCACACAAAACGAGGTGTGGCAGCATAAAATACATTTACGTTATCCCCAAAATGGTGGGCAGCGAGCCTCAAAAAGACACAAACGCCCAATTTCTTAACATAGAGTCTATGTCATAGACCCCTGAAATGACTTCTTTCGTATTCAATTCCCCTTGAACGCCATCCAAGAGGGGTCCTTCTTGCTGCTTGGTTGCTATGAAACACGGCTTGCACTTTGACATGGATCTCAAGCGGTTTGTTTATTCCCCACAACCCCTGAGCCTGAAACCATTGGGCGTCCCCAACCCCCTGCAACCATTTGAGAAACCCCATGGTTTGAACAACCCTTGTTCGACTTCCGAATGCGCGTCGGACTCTTCGCAGGTGGGCGAGGAGTTCACGCAGTGCATCATCAACGCGTCTTGGCTGCTATTAGGTTGAATCTTTAGATTTTAACCTTGTGGAAAAATGGAGGGGTTTTCCACTAAAACCCCAACAGGGTATTATATAAAAAAAGAAGGTAAATAAAAAATCAAGTTTTAAACCAATAAAAAGTTTCAAAAGAAAAACACTTTTTGCAGGGGGGGTCGTTCCAAGGAGTATGGGCCGACGGATGCCATCCCCTGGCACCTGGACGACCTCGCCTTCGGCGGCCTGAAAAAAATCCGTCAGCTGGAAATGGGCCATGGTGTCAGACACTTCTTGGGGACGAGGTGTCACAACTCAAAACCAACCCAAAGTTCTCAGCAGAGGGAATGCCATTCCCCCATCAACAAGAAACCATGGTTTCCACAAAAGCCTTCAAAACCAACCCAAGGGGTAAGTTATTCAAGTCTGCATGGGAATGGCTTGAAAAGACGCCTGTGGTGTTGTTGGTTTCCCTTCAAAGCCAAGCAAAAAGGGGTACCAACTCGAAAGGCAAATCCCCAGATGTGGCGCGCGCCCGAAGCAATCGCGAGGTTGACCCCTATCAAGTTCTCAGCAGGGAATGAGGGAATGCCCCCCATGAACACTAAACAATGGCTTCCTTGAGGGAAACCATGGGTTCATTCCACAAAACCCTGGGTCATTCCCTACCGAGCTATGGAGAAATTCATGTGTTGGCGCCTGAAGCCAGCCTGTTTTCATTGCGGCAAATCGCACTTATGGCATCTTTTTGTTCAGATCTTGCCTTTCAAGTTGACCTTTTTCTGTCTGCATTAAAAAAAAAAAAAAAAACAGGCGGAATGTGGTGTGGACGCCAGTCTTTTGCTGGTTTCCCCAAAGGAGCCCTACCTTTGCTCAAACCTGTTGACATGTGTTTTGGAATTTCGGTCCATGCTTAAGTCTGTTTAGTCAAGATTCCAAAGCTTAAACATGTATTGTCAAGGCCTTTGGGCAGTGCGTGAAGACATCCAGGAACCAAAGAACGGCTGCAGGCCGCACCTGGCACGTGGTTCGGAGCATGAGTTGTTCAAACCAGCTTTCCTCTCTGGCTGACCAGCGAAGGGTTCCCTTTTCCTTCCCGCGGCCAATTGCTTTGGGCCCCGACATGTTTGGAAGCAGTTGCAGAACTTCAACTTGGCCTTGGGAGGAGCAACTCGGGGGTCCGCAATATCTCTCAGGAGAACCTGAGCTGGAAGAACACTGGTTTTAGCCTTGTATGGGGTGCCGGTTCCTTTCGACCTGCGTGAGACGTGGGATAAAAAAACAGATCGCACCACATCATCCGCTATTTCGATCATGCCACTCCGGCCTTTCCGAACCCAACCGCCGGTCGCGTCCGGTCACGTCCGCTTTGGCTAGGCCCGGAGATCCAAGTCTTCGTCTTTGGGGACCCCCGCCCCCTGCTGCTGCGACCGACGCCGCCGAATGCTTCGCCGGAAGCGTCGAGTCTGGAGCTGACTATGGGCCACCTCTGGCGTCTCAGAGCGAACCGAAATCTTTTTCTTCAGGGTTGTGGGATCACTCAGGGTTGATCCCACCAGACCTGTGATACTTTTGGGAATCCCCTCTTTAAATGGGGGGTATGTGTTGTATGACCATTTCCCACAGCCCTGTTTTCCTTCAAATGGAGCGTTGCTATGCGTATTTACAGCCCCAGGCGTGTTTCAAGTACGGGCCCCGTAGTAAAACCTGATATGGTTGCCTTGGTTCTCAGAGTGTAGGGACGTGCCCGGGCATGGGGAGCAGGCAGGGGTTCAAGCTTAGGGTCTTAGGGGTTTAGGTTGGGGGCTCAGGTTTCGGGTTCAGGTTTCGGTTAAGGGCTCAGATTTTGGTTAGGTTTAGGGTGAGGTTTGTGGTTCAAGTTTAGGTGTAGGGTGGGCTTAGGTTTAAGGTTTGGGGGTTCGGGTTTGGGGTTCGGGTTTGGGCTTAGCTTATGGGTTTAGGGTTAGGTTTACGGTTCAAGGTTAAAATTTAAGATGTAGGGTTTAGGTGTGCGGTTTGCAGGGCTGGTTCGGCGCCGGCAACCCACAGCGGCTGGCCGTACCCTTAGGGTGGTCTTCATTCTGGTGCCGAAACAGAGAATCGAGAGAGCTCCTTAGCTTCCGCCAAAGTGCCACATGCCTTTTCCACATGTCCTCCAAAGAGGGAACTGGCTGGATTTGCGTTGTTCCTAGGTCCCCCTGTAGCACCCTTTTACCCTTTCTTTTTTGGGGGAGGGTTCCCCTACTCAAATAGACTACCGAAAAAAATATATGAAAAAACAAGTGAGTACCCTTGCCCCTTTACCCTTTTTTTGGGGAGGGTTCCCTGGAGGACCTATAGGTTCACTTTTGCCCGAGTCGCTCGCGAGGTCCTACCGCTTCACCGGCCCGGCGCGCTTCGCTTGGCAGCACGCGGTGCCGCAGGGGGCGGCCAGGCGCTGGAGCCTCACCTTCCGGAGCCTCGCGGAGGGCGGCCGCGCGGCGGCCGCGGACGCGACGGACCGCGCCGGGGGGCAAAAGGGGCGAGCCGTGCGCCTGGCAGACCAAAGACTTGGCTTGGGCTGGTTTAGCGGGTAAAACGGAGCGGCGCAGGAGCTGGAGGCCAAAAGCGTCGGGAAACGGACAATTTTCGGGTGCAAAACGTCATGGGGTTTGAGGTGGCCACTTTCTATGAGAATTGCCCTGAAGAGAGGCTTTGGAAGTGATGTTTGGCTCTGTCTAGGTTTTCCAGTAGTGCCCTTTTACCCCTTTTTTGGGAGGGTTCCTGTACTAAAAAAGACCCTCTACTGGAGGACCTAGCTGTACTTCCGGGAAGATCAAGTCATTGGCCCATCAGTTTTGGCTGTTGCCACCGGGCGGTCAAGATTGGTGCCGAAGCACCTGCTTGGCCTGTTTGGGATGGTTTGACAGGGAAACTGGACGAGTTCTCCATATTTTTGAGAACACAGGCTGACCTCCGGGAGATTGTCAACTTTTTTGTTTGGTTAACTTTTAGCTTTAAATTCGGAAACCCAACCACTAAACCAACCAAAAAGCTAAAAGCAAAGGAAACAGATGGCTGGGAGCCACCAAATGATGTGTGTTTTGTTTCCAGGATTGTACGTGGAACACTCAACCAACCAGCCACAAAGAGGGCGCCGTCCAAACACAAAGAGGCGCAGTCACACATGTTCGGGATCCCGATGGTGAGTTTCTGGCATGGCGCAAGTGTGGACATTAAAGCTGCCCCGAATGGGAAGGGGGACCTCAAGAGTGCATAGAAGCGTTTTCCAGGTCCCCCACCCCCTTATGAGTGGGGGATGAGAAGGGGGTGTGCCACCGACCCCGGTCAACAACATATGCTTTGTTTTTGTTTGTCTTTTCTTTTTCTAGTGGTCTGCACATGGGCCAAACCACAAAGAAATTTAGTCCCCACCGTTGGACCTGTTGCGGATGTTGTTTGCGGTCACACCGTTCTTGCCTCGCTGAATTAACCTGTCCCCAAGCTTCCGAAACAGAGACTTGAGGCCTCAACAAGGGTCCTTCCCAATCCTGGTAGCTACGAACCTCGACAGAGGATAGGGCTTTGGCCTCTCCCCCCGCTGCTTGTATGAGAGGCACCTAGAACCTGACAAAAATTATTGTGCCAGGAGACTTTCGGGCCTCCAGAGCCCGAGCTCCAACGCCCTCCCCCCCCAAATCGAGCTCACATATTTTTTCGGAGACCCGATGCGAAGCGTTTGAACAATGAGTGCAGGGGGCCGCAGCCTAAAAGGCGGGTGGTTGGGCTTGAGATCCAAAACTGTGCTCATCGACTTAGGCCTTTGGGCTGGCAAGAGATGCCCGAGTATGCTCATATGCTCAGCAGCGCCAAGAATCAGGCGCCAGTCGATTCAATGTTCCTGTTCGGACGTGAGGAACGGTCAGGGTCATCTACAGCCAGATGGGGCGCACTCACCGGGAAATGGCAGGCTCATCAAATTTCCGTGTTCACACGAGAATCGATGGCTCACTTCCAAAGTCCCAAATATAGCAGCCAATGAGAATTCAACACGCCAGTTTTCTGCGCAAGTTGATCGAATCCACCTACCTTCTCGACCTTTTCAGCTTGTAAGCCCTCGGCTTACGCAGAACCTGGCAACAACCTGCAACCTGCCCGCTTGGAGGGGCTCCGGGTGATGTCCTGGACTTTAGGCACAAAGCATCTGCCCAAGTATGACTCAGCAGCGCCACTTGTGCATCACAACTTGAGAGCCGAGGAGCTGACATGCACAAAAATTGGAAACAGTGCCAGCTTTTCGCTTCAAAACTGGCAGGCGAGAGTGAGGGCCAACCCTGATTAAATCCGCCAAGGGCGACCTGTACACCGCGCCATGGCAGCCTTGCCAAATTGTACACCTCCATCACCAGGCTCTACAAGGGGCAGCATTTGCTCTGATCACACGCCCGCGGCGGCTTGAAATCAGCAACCCCGGATTCCGGATTCCAAAAGCGGCAAGCTCCATCTCTCCAATTTCCGACCTTGCCCACCTTCGCTGGCAACATGCCGCGCCCGGTTGAAAGCCACCGCGGATCGGGACCAGGCGCCTGCAGGCAAGATATCCGTGCCGCAGGACTCCTCAAAACAGATCCTGAGACCTGCTTGGGACTCACCGCCCAGCCTTGTCTGCTACATCCACCATGTTGATGGCTGCGATTCGCCACTTCCCGGCACGAGATGAATCCTCAGGACGGAGGACCTGTGCCTGGGTCCTCCAGGTGCATAGGGCGGGTCACTCCGCCGTGAGAGGCTCCCATGGCTGAAACGTGGGACACGGTAAAGATGCTCAATCGAAGTTGAGCGGTCTCAACGGAACCCAGATCAGTAAGAGTGCTGGCTTGTTCCCATGGTAGACAGGTTGAAGGCTTTGATTCTCTGTTCTGGAGGCATAGTGAATGCTGAGTGCTCGGCCTTGGAGCAGGGTTGACACAAGAATATTGGGAAGCTGACTGAATCCACCCCATCTGCAGGAATGTACAAAGATAACCATTGGCGGACCATCATGTTTCAGCTGTGTTGCTCTGTTTGAAGCAGGCCGAACTGACTCAATGTCCATTATTGATTATATCTACAAGTGGCTAAGTTCAGTTCTCCCCTTTTCCCTTCCTTTGGACTGTCACCAGGTCCAAGTTTGCAAGCCCATTAAGAGGGTACGTGGGGTACATTATCGGAACACTTGGGCTAGCACGGTCCTTCAAGAAGGAGTGCGTTGTTTATTAATCCACCGGGGGCAAGAGGCACGCCGCCAGCCCTCCTGCGGGTCGAACGGCAAGCCCGGCTTTGAGGCCAGAAAACTTCATCCCGGCAGAGGAATCCGACCTCCTCAACCTCGATTCTCTCCTGTGAAAGACTTCCCATGCCCAAGACTGATCCAAAAACAAGGGCTTCGTCAGACACCGGGCCCCCGGATGTTTCTTTCCTCGCGCCCAGGCGCGTCGTGCGGCGAACACTGAATCGAGGATGCCCCTCAGCTGGGTGTCGGCTTCGAGTCCGGACTGTCGACCCCAGATGAATCAACCCCTGTTTCTTAGATTCGGGGTTGTTCCCCTCCGGAAGTGGTCTGAAATCCCCGTTCAACCCATGAACACTCCCTCATGAATAAGTCCGGGGTTGATGAATTTGGGGGCAACATTATGGCCTATCTCGGAGGGCTTCCAGTTGCCAATGTTGATGGTGCAACTCGCCCGTTTGGGTTTTTGTCGTCTCCCTCCTTTACTGCCCACAAAAGGGGAATTGGGACATGGGGCACTCACTCGAAAGTTCTTTCACAACCATTGTTTTTCGTGTCCTTAGGGAACCTTGGATTTTTTTTGTCCGTGGCTTATGGTTGCGAGTGCCACAACTTGCGTGGGCGCCCTTCCATTGCCAACGAGTTCCAACATGGGTGATTAGCAGTTGAACCTAGCAGTATTGCCTTGCCTGCATTCAAAGTTTTTAAGCAGCTTCAACTGTGCGATTGTCTGACAAGATGCCTCTGCACTTGGAATGCACCCACCTGGAACCCCCACTGCTGCGGTTATGTGTAAAGGCAAAGGAGAGGGTCGAATTATCAACAGGGCGACCAGGTGTTTCGACTTTTGACGGCCATGTCAGGCCTGCTCAAAGGCAATCTGAATCCTTCTTGGATCGGCTGACCAGCTCGAGGTGACTTGAACGGTCCCATAGTTTTGAGGGAACCAGCTACCCTCTCTCCCACATTTTGCATTTGTTTGAAGGAACATGAGGGAACCATTTATTTCAGGTTAGTTGAAAGGGGGAAACCAAACTTCATTTTGTGGGGGTCCCTATTTTGATACACATCGACAATGGTTCAGTGCCCAGAATATGGTTTAGTGCTGTAGTGCCCTGGGTTGTTGGAAGACATTTGTTCTTTTTTTGGGGAAAGGGGAAACGTCCCACACCCCACACCCCCCCGGGTTTGTTTGAACATACCCATGCAGGGTTTAGCAGCATTTTGTTCATCATCTTTGGTAGCCTGGAAGAGGATCCCTCCCGATTCATTCCCCAAAACCGCATGAGTTTCCTTGCTGAGAACCAGGTACAACCACTCTACAACCACTATAGCCCCACTATGATATGCATATTACAGCTGTGGCTCGATAAACCGGTACCAAAATGGAACCCCGGTAAGTGGAAACATGGACCAAAACCTGCGGTTTGCCCCTGCTGCTTCATTTTGAGCCACAGCTATATATGTCCAAATGTCTTGCGGGGTGCTTTGGGGTACACCCTCGACGTCAGGTTGACGGCCACCCAGGACCGACCAAGCGATAGACTAGATGGCGCGATAGGGAATGAATGAGTCCGGGTGTTGGGAATGAAACGTTTGAGACATGTGCTTGAAGGAAACCATAGGAAACGGATGGTTTATAGGGGTCATTTTTGCGATTTTTCATTCCCTGCAGGCGGACTTCGAAAAGGCTTGCGATTCTTGCTGGGCAACTGGGCTCATGTTTACCTTGGAATATTGGGGAATGCGTCCATGTTGCTCGAAAAAAATAAAGACACCCCCCTATGCAGGGTTTGTACACTCATAGAGGCTCCCACTTTAGTTTCTTCACAAACAAAGCGGCAGGACAAGGCAAACCTGTTGAAATATCCACCTACTCCTGAAGCCCTGGCACCATGCCCAAACCATGTATCTCGTGTAGGCAGGGGCAGCGACATGCACACAAGGCATTGCCGCCCCGCCGCTTGAAAGTAAAAAGCTACGACGGTTTCCGCTATCTCCAAACCCCTACCCTTGATAATGAGCCCTAGCGTGTTTGTAGTTATTCAACTCATCGCGTGTCCCACTGAAGCCATCTTTGTTGAACACTCATTGGTAGAGTAATTAGTTCGGAGGGGGGACTCGTTGCCCGTCTCCAGAATCGATCGTCAGGCTTACGCGCCGAGGCATCATTGCGACTTTGTTGGGGGATGTTGGCGATACCCAAATATTTGTTGGCTTCTGCTTTGCGCAATGCAACCACCTGGCTAAGCGCTAGGATTATTCTGGTCAAATTATACCGAGCTCACCGGGGGTAAACCGACCCATGAGGAAGGTCCCCTACTTGCGGGTTCCCTTTTTTCCAATTTGTGAATTACACTTCGCCCGGCAGGTTGACCCCCCCCCAAAGTCAAGCCCCACAGGGGCCCGGGCGGGGTAATGGTCTACCTCTGATTAATTAATAACCCCCCCCCCCCTCAAACAACTTCCCCCCCTAAATAGTGTTCTGAACTTGATTATGAATTGCTAAGTATTGCACACATATTTTTGTGTTTCAATTGATTTAGTATTGCTGGAGCCTCCTTTTGAGTGAGATTGGATTCGGGGTTCCAATTGGTTTAGTATTGGTGGATTTGAGTTTTTAATTGATTTCGTATTGCTGGAGCCTCCTTTTGAGATTTGACTTGAGGGATTTGAGTTTCCTATTTGTTTAGTATTGCTGAGGGATTTGAGTTTCTTTGAGATTTGACTTGTTGGGATTTCAATTGATTTAGTATTGTTGGTGACACTTCTTCCTTTTTTTTGGGGGGGGGGGGGCAACCAGACATCTTTATTTAGGGGGGGGGGGCCTAAATAATGGGTTTTTCAACCCCCAAGTACTACCCCCCTTGTAGGGTTGATTCGGGGCCACTTTTCAAACAAGAGTATGTAAATAATTTACAGTTTGGGAGCTAGTATTTTTTGTAGATCTGAATTTTTAAGGCAGGCGAGGCAGATACTGACCAATGAGACAAGCTAGTGGAAGAGGTTGAGATGATGCTAGCGGGTGTGTGTGTGTGTGTTGTTTGGTGTGTGTTTTTGTGAGTGTGTGTGGATTCCCCGCCAAAAACACACAACAAACAACATAACTTTGTTTCGGGGGGGGGTTATTAATCAGTGCCGGCCCACAACATAACTTTAATCGGGGAGGTTTTTTAATCAAAGGTCGACATTGCAGGGCCATCCTTTGTGTATATCTACATATGTATATATGTATATATACATGGCATATAAATATATATATATATATACATATATGTGAATTGTGGGTAGACACCATTTTGGCAAAACCATCTTAGTAACACATGGGGCATTGTAACGGTTGCGGCAATAACTTGTTTCACAGAGTGAATCGGCTGGAGCCTTCTGGACATTGCTCTCTTTTTTTTTAAAGGACGCCAAAAGGGACGCCAAAGGGAGCCAACATTTGTTGGGCCGCCAGTTTCTCATGTTTGTTCTGAGCCTGTACTGGAGGTAGGCCCCTCGTCTGTACCCGCGTTTTGCGACTCGTCTGTACCCGCGGGAATCCGCTCGTTTCTACCCGCGTGGTGGGCGCAGATGAGTCAGATTGATGGCGGTCCCCTATGCTCTAAACTTCACAAATGCAGTACTCACAAGTATTGTGTGGGCACAGATGATCTTAGGTGTTTTGGGGCTTTACAGCTCTTAGAGAATATTCTGAGAAACTGCCATAGGTGTCTACTATGGGTCACGTGCGGTACGGTGCGGCATTTGCGTGTTTTGTATCTTTGTTTGCTTTCAGTGCCATGCTCAAGCCATGTGTGGTGAAGGAGTGTAGCTACAGAGCAGCTAGCCTGGACTGATTCGCTTTCACCGAAAGTCCCTGAATGTAATGAGGGGAGCTCCTGGAATCAAGGATGTGTTTTAGAAGCTTCATTCGGCGTGTTGTCAAAGATCCTAAACCCCGAAAACCCTAAACCCTAAACCCTAAAAAGCCTCAACCCAAAAAAACTGAACCCTTAAAAAACCTAAACCCTAAAATCCTTAAACACTGAAGATCCTAAAGCCTAAAAACCCTAAACCCTAAAAACCCTAAACCCTAAACACTAAAGATCCTAAACCCTGAAACCCCTAAACCCTAAACCCTAAAAACCCTAAACCCTGAAAACCCTGAACCCTAAAAACCCTAAACCCTAAAAACCCTAAACCCTAAAAACCCTTAACCCTAAAAACCATAAACACTGAAGATCCTAAACCCTGAAACCCCTAAACCCTAAAAACCCTAAACCCTAAAAACCCTAAACCCTAAGAACCCTTATCCCTAAAAACCCTAAACACTGAAGATCCTAAACCCCGAAGACCCTAAAATCCCTAAACCCTAACCCTAAACCCTAAACCCTAAACCCCTAAACCCTAAACCCTAAAAACCCTAAACACTAAAGATCCTAAACCCTAAAGACCCTAAACCCTAAAAACCCTAAACCCTGAAAACCCTTAACCCTAAAAACCGTAAACACTGAAGATCCTAAACCCTGAAGACCCTAAACCCTAAAATCCCTAAACCCTAAGAGCCCTAAACCCTGAAAACCCTTAACCCTAAAAACCCTAAACACTGAAGATCCTAAACCCTGAAGACCCTAAAATCCCTAAACCCTAAAAACCCTAAACCCTAAAAACCCTAAACCCTAAAAACCCTTAACCCTAAAAACCATAAACACTGAAGATCCGAAACCCTGAAACCCCTAAACCCTAAAAACCCTAAACCCTAAGAACCCTTAACCCTAAAAACCCTAAACACTGAAGATCCTAAACCCCGAAGACCCTAAAATCCCTAAACCCAAAAAACCCTAAACCCTAAAAACCCTTAACCCTAAAAACCCTGAACACTGAAGATCCTAAACCCTGAAGACCCTAAACCGTAAAATCCCTAAACCCTACAAACCCTAAACCGTAAAAACCCTAAACCCTAAAACCCCTAAACACTGAAGATCCTAAACCCTAAAAACCCTAAGCCCTAAAAACCCTAAACACTAAAGATCCTAAACCCTGAAACCCAAACCCTAAAAACCCTAAACCCTAAGACCCTAAAATCCATAAACCCTAAAACCCTAAACCCTAGAAACCCTTAACCCTAAAAACCCTAAACACTGAAGATCCTAAACCCTGAAGACCCTAAACCCTAAAAACCCTTAACCCTAAAAACCCTAAACCCTAAACACTAAAGATCCTAAACCCTGAAACCCCTAAACCCTAAAAACCCTAAACCCTAAGCCTTGAACCCTGAAACCCCTAACCCCTAAAAACCCTAAACCCTAAAAACATAACCCTAAACCCTAAACCCCTAAACCCTAAAACTCGCTGTGGGCAGGGATGAGCCCAAAGTGTGGGCGCAGATGATCCTAAAACTGACCCCTTTTTTGCAAAGGATCAACTTCTAAGTACTGGCGAAAGCATCTGTGGGCGGAGATGAGTCAGAAAATGTGGGCGCAGATGAGTCACTTCTGTGTGGGCGGAGATGAGCCGAAAATGTGGGCACAGATGAGCCCCTTTCCGTACGGGATCTCTGCTGAAATGAGGTTACAGCTTCACTAAAGATGGTCCAGAATTAAACATGAACTTGGGTTTGTGTTTCTCCATCACATATGGGTGTTTTCCTTTTTTGGGGGCCCCCCCAAAATGGTGGCCTTCCCTTTTGTTTCCTTTTACAAAAAACAAAAACGATGGTAAACTCAAAAGGGTTCTGGGGGCCAAAGGCTGGCCAAGTCCCTGCCGAGCGACGGAATCTCGGACTGATCGCGTCAGGAGGCCGCTGAGGAGGCTGGAGTGGAGCCGGTGTCCGAGGAAGAAGAGGAGGCTGGGATGAAGCATTTGATTTAGGCTTCACTAGATCACTGGGTCCAGAAAAGTGACATGGCTGTGGGTCAAAACCACTGGGATCCCATTTTCGGGTCACCACCCATTTTCGAACCTATTTTAGTTGGGATTGGGATGTTCACGGGGGGTGAGGGGTTTTGACCCATGGCCACATCCTGAAAATTAGAGCCCTCTACATTAAGATGGTGGTTGCAGGGGAGACGGGAAAAAGCGAAGCTCAGAAGGGACACCACCCACCATATTGTTAGAACCCCTCAGCCTGTCAGACGCCATGAAACAGTGGCGAGGGTAAGTAATACACCCCTGCAGATGAACATGGAACCAGAAAAGGTCTATTTTCCTAAAGGACTCTCGAAATGTCACTTGCAATGTTGACTCCCAAACAAACCAACCTGTCGGATTGTTGTTGTTGCTTTTTGTTTTTTTTTGGGGGGGGGGTTCAGATGGCCATACAGACCATGGGGTTTCATCCAGGGTTCCCATCCAGCATCTAAAGCGGGGAGGAACCGGTCGGAAGTTGACGTTCCCGGCACCGGGGTTCCCGGTGAAGGCGAGGGCTCTGAGAGGATTCCTTTTCGCCAAAGGACGAGGGGAAAAGCAAGGTCGAGCTTGTGCTTTCCCAGGATTCAAGGAGGAGACCCGGGTATGTTCCGCTTTTTTTGGGTCAAACCGTTTTGGGATCCCATTTTGGTTGGTAGGTGAATTCACCACCCATTTTCGGACCTATTTTAGTGGTTGGATTGAATCGGATGTTCACTGGGGGCTAACCGGGGCTTTTGACCCATGGCCATACTGTGGATGGACGAAATCCATTTCGCACCACTTTGAAACCACGGGAAACCGCTGTTTGCTGGTTTTTTTACAGGGAATCAGACTCACTTCCTGAGTTCATGAACTTTCAACTTTTTGGGAAGACCATTTTAGTGGTGATTATAAAGTTTGATTTTTTTTTGGGCCATCCACTCAGCCAGTGAGCAGACCATTCCATGGCTCAGGTGGTGCAGAACTTTGTCCAACAGTATGTCGTTTTGGTTCGCTTTCCTCAAAGCCAAGGGGACTAGCTGAGTGTCCAATTGAGTGAACTTGTCATTTGAGCAGGACCAGCATGGCAACTGTTAGAATGGCCTGTGTTGGGTTTCCTAACAGGTGTCCCAGGGCCATTCATGAAGAACCAATGTTTCTTGCCGCTTTTGGGCCCCCGATTTCATCTCTAAGACCCTTCTAAGCACCCCTTCTACCTTTCCTGGTGTGTGTTTGCGTTGGGGGGGTAGCTGGTTGGTTTCCTCCGGAATGGTGAAATTGGTGTGTCCTGAGATGAGAATTGTTCCCTTGTCCAAGCTTTGAGTGCCCTGCATCCGAAGGCCCCAACAACCATTAGGGTTCAGATTTTTACCTAAACCAACCAGCAAAGAATTGCCCCCCCCCCCCCCGCTTTGGAGGTTGGTTTGGCATTGATGCTTCGGCTGGGAAGAAAAACAACGCAGCAAGGACTCCTAGGGAACCATCACCATGACGAGCATTTTTGGGAGTTTCGAGCGTGGCACCACGGCCATGCCAGGAGTGAGCTTTGGAGCCTGCAGCTCAGTGCCTCGATGCCAAGGCTTTCTTTCCGGAACCCCGCCCCTGCTAGGAACCCAGTACCAATTTTCATGAATCACTTTGAACTCGCCCCTAGAACAACCACCAAAAGGGGAAACAGGGAGGACTCGCACAAAAGAACATCTGTTACTGTGTGTTGATTAAGCTAATCACAAGTAGACATATTACAGATGTCAACCTGGACCATGTGAGAACACGTTTGGATTTGGTCTTGCAAAGCATGGCTGAACACAAAAAAAAACCGGTCTTCTTCGGGGCCAGATGTCCAGAAGGGAGCCTCTCATTGTTCTCCCGCATCTCACCGGGTTTGCGATCCTTTTGGGACCCGTTGGATGCCAACAGTGCTGATCTCAGTGTTGAACTCCGCAATCTGACGAGTGACCATTTCCCCATTGACCAAACCACCATCTCAGTTGTTCAGTGGCACCCTTTCCCTTTGTTTTTGCTGGCTGCCCCACTCAAATTTGTTTTCCCCAAAACGGGTTCCCTTTTTTTCCAGGGCCACTGAACAACTGAGCCATATATGGGGTAGAGGTACTCTCGTATTTCTGTTTTTATCAATGGCTAGAAGCACAGCTGGGTTCGAAATTCGTGGTGACAAAAGTGAAGCAAGTCATATCAAATATTGCAGGCCCCTCACTCCACGATAGCGCCCGATGCGCCCGATGCGCCAGAACGCATCAGCCCAGGCTGAACTTGACATCTGGCAAGACGCGCAGAATTCCACCGGCGGCGCGAAAACAGCGTGCGGTGCTGCAGTGTGGGCACGGGTTGCCCAGATCCAACGAAGCGTTTCTTCAAATACCGCGCGCTCGATGCATTCGATACCGCACTTTGAGCACACGGGTGTTTGAAGGCTTTCCAGGGGGGCGTGGCTTTGAAAGGGTTTGTAGCGAGACCCAGCGCTCCCCAAGTTGCTAAGGAAGAGAAAGACATCACGGGGGCAGGGGTTATTCCCCGCTAACAGAAGCAAGCCGTTGTCATTTGGTCCTCGGTCCTGAAATTTTCACAAACCCCGCCCTTTGTCTCGCAGAGCCCACGACCCTTGACTTTTTGGTAGGTTCTTCAACTTCAAAGGGCGCTGGGCTTTTTGTTTCGCGCGCGCCTTTTCGCTCCGCCAGGACAATCTTGACCCCTTCGCCAAGCACAAGGCGTGCTGAGCGAAGCGGATCCATCCTTCGGAGCCCGAGTTTTGGCGCTCGACTGCGCTCGGTGGGTTCAAGTTTGGCCAGTTTGGCACGGGGCCGGTCCAAAATCTGGAAATGGAGCTCCGTTTTCTTGGCTGCTATTGGGTTGGATCTTTAGACTTTAATTTTCGGGCAATCAAGGGGTTTTCCGCTAAACCGACTAAACCCCCAAAAAGTTAAACTTTTTGCAAGGGGTCAACAGCAACCAAGGTTTTGGGTTGTGTTTGAATGGCCGCAAAAGTGTCCCGATCGTTGGAAACACGGTTTGGAAACACTGGATGTCCTTAGCGCCAGCACCTCCGGCTGTCACGGTGAGCTGCGCACCCTTGGCAATGTGGGTCTGTGCTTTTTTAGGGGATTTGAGAGAATTGTGGTAAATAGACTAAAATGGGGGGTGAATTCACCTCCCATTGGTTTTGACCCAGAGCCAAATGACCAAGGCTAACTTTTCCCATGTTGGAAATAGCGTGTCTTCTTTTTTGTGGTTTCCCTGATGGTCATCCCATCTCTACCGGACCTTTCGATCAACCCCCATGTGTGAAGACTGGCTGCAATCCAGGTCGCAACTGTGTGCAAGCCTGCGAAGTTGTAGTCAGAGCTTTTGCTAGAAAAATCAACTAAGACACCCCACATGCTACATAGGCTCGTTGAGAGAGCTACCCCCTACTCCAAATACCCACTGTTTCTAGGGTAGTGGTTTTCCTTTTAGTTTCCCTTTCAAACGAACCAGGGGTACTCTCACAAAAGAAGTATACTATTATGTACCAATTGCGGTTATTTTCTCTGAATTGATCGCCGCAATAGGTGCTCAAAGCACACCACTTTCTTGTGTCCATGAAAGCAAGCCTTCCTTCTTAGGACTGGTAGGGATGGATTCGATGGATCCTGTCGGAAATCTAGACATACTGTGGATGGCCGAAATCCTGCGCCACCTAAGACACCCTGGAATGAGGATTCCTCTACAAATACCAACAAACAATGGTTTCCCATGGTTCTAAAGTGGTGCGAAATGGATTTCGTCCATCCACAGTAGGATTCCCAAAGGAATGACGTCGGCCCAGATTTTCTGAGTAGTTTTCCCCTGCGACATTTGGACATCGGAAGAGTCGGAATTGTCCAATCAGCAATGCGCGTTTTGGTAGCCCAAAAGGCTGTATCACTTAAAAGATCGGATCCAAGTGATGTTCTGCCATCAAAGTGCTCCTGAAATTGGGCGGAATCAAGTCCAAGCTGTCAAGTAACCTTTGAACTTGAGGCAAACTTTGCAGAGTCTTCGTGGCTCCCAGCCATCCGGTTCCGTAGTTTTTGAGCTCTTTAGGGTTTCGTGGGGATTTCCGTTTAGCCCACTAAAAGCTAAACTTTTAGCAGGGGATCTGAGGGCAGCGCTGGAGTTAGTACTGCTTGTATTCCAGAAGGATTGGGAGAAGGGACACGGGCCTGTGAAGACTTGGGAGCGGCTTTCCCTTTGAAAATGGGGGGGTAAGGGCAAGTGTCTGAAGGGACGTCTACAAGGTCCTGTTCAGGTGCAAAAGAGGCTTGTGAGCTCAAAACATGTCTTCCTCCGAATCCGTCCATTGAGCTTTAGTTGAAATCCTGGCAGGGCGACGAGGACAAGCCTCAAGTTCTGTTGACTAGTGTGGCAATGTGTCAGACCCGTTCGGGCGCCAAACGGGTTCGAACCCAAAATGGCACCCAAAGCATACCTAAAATACCGCTCCACCGGGCCAGTTGGTGGCGGAAGCCATGAACACCAAGTTTGTCCTGGGCGAAGGCCGGGAAACGCATCCGGGGAACCTCACCCACGTTGATTGTTCTGTCTTGAGCCCGCTAGGGTTGTGTGACTTGTGATGGTGAATCCCGACTTGTGGGCCTTTCTCAAAATACGTGTGTGTGAGAGAGTTTGTTTCTGTTTGTCTGGAGGGTGTCCTTAGGGTTGGTTTAAAGGGATTGGCCATATCGCAACTTTTGGGGGTCCCCTATTTCGACACGCCCAAGTGACGCAGAACGGATTCAATCGTTTCCTCGATTTGGGTTTCAACATGTGCATGGGGTCAATCGAATGCAGCGTCTGAGGAGCTTTTCATGCTGCCGCATAGGATTGGTGTTTTGCTCTGTTTTGGGGACAGCTGGATTTCGGAAGATGGTCATTTTGAAAACAGGGTCCTAATGTTCAACCATTCATAGATTTATATTTTTTGGGGGGAGGGTGGAGGGGGGAAGTTTGATCTCTCAAGAGAGTTTTCTACACTTTGGCGGCCCAACTTTTGCTTTTTCAAGGGGCCGCTGAACGGCAACTCCCATCAACTTCTGTCCACTTCTGTTGGAAATCGGGCCGCCGCCGGCTGGGCCTGTCCACGGCAAAGTGCACGTGTTTGATCAAAGAGATTGAACAACCAACCAAACCCCCGTGTGCTTAAATGTGCTTGCATGCTCACTTCGGGCATCGGTAGCCTTCGGACCATCCCTCTCCTCGAGGTACTTGCCTCAATCTTTGGGCGACGTGCAGAACGTGTGGGCATGTATCAACATTGCAAGCCCAGCTTTCGATTGCTTCCAACACATTTGGGCGTGTTTGTGTTTGAGGGCACGTTTAATGGGGTTCCGCACTAAATCTGCTGGTGATACAGAATGAGTCCCCAGGGGTTCCGTTTCTGAAAGGAGATTTCGTTCCACAATGTTCCTTAAAATGGATGGTGTTTGAAGTTCCTGCTTTCAATCTGTAGCGCACAGTTGTTTGAGTCTCATTTTAGTGCGAAAGCGAGTACATGCGGAAGGCATTCTCTCCCGGCCTGCCATCGCAGTTTGTTTGCCGCAAGCATGTGGCCGGGTCATGCTAGTGGTGTCTGCCCTGTGGATCCCGGTTACCTACGTAGTAGGTAACCAGCATTTTTCCCTTCTAGTTTTGATAGGGTTTCCTACCATGACCGACTACACGAGGGAGTTGCAGCATCTACTACCCGAGTGCAATGTCTCTCTGGAGCCAGGCGCCTCGCCCTTGTCGGCAAGCGACCGGGACAAGTTCGTGAGCGAGCAGGTGAAGCAGGCGCTGCCTGTCGTGTTTTGAGGTTTGACGGTGCCTCTAGAAATCGGAATGCGACAAAAACTACGTGGACCCCACGTGGATTTCCTCTTGGGTTTCCTTAAACACGAAGTTGAAGGGGGGTACCCTCAAAAAAACGCCCATTCGGATGGCATTTTGTCTGCAAGGGAGATGGATTCCGCGAAGTCCAGAGGTAGAACTGCATGTTGTTTCCTGCAGAAAAGCATGGCATTTACAGCGTTCTGGAAGCATGGGAGCTTTAAAACTTGACTGCTATTGGGTTGGATCTTTAGACTTTAACTTGTTGGTTGAAATCAAGGGGTTTTCCACTAAAACCCCCCAAAAGTTAAACTTTTCGCAGAGGGGTCAACAGCAACCAAGAAAACTACATCCCTGTGAGCCATCGTTTTGAAAAGAAAGCAGGCCCCTTTTTCTCCCATGGCGCTGAGACTCGCTCAGGTGAAGCCCACTGTCCACTGGCATCTCTTCCAGCGCGCGAGCCGCACCTACGACATCCCGCCGGGATCACGGACAGGGCCAAAGGAACGAAGGTGCTGGATATACATGGTTGTTGTTGGGAAACATTTTACATCTTTGCTTATTGTGGTTTAGTGGTTGAAATCCCCGCCTAGCTGCTAGAATTTAATTTTTTGGCTCCCCTTCCATCTTCAACCAAGGTTAGGACTTTAACTTTTTGCCAACTAATACGGGTTCTCCGTATTAAGCCGATAAGAGTTGTGCACTTTTAGCAGAGCAGAAAGCAACCGCGTAAGGGGGTCCTCAATACAGTAACACACATTATTGCTTACCCTCCCGCCAATTAACATGGAACCCGACACGGAGCCGGTCCCTTGACAGGAAAATGCTCTCCCAGGAACCGTCAGGTTCCATGTTAATTTGGTGGGAGGGTATAGTTTGGTTTACTGCCCCGCAAGCCCATTCAAATAATTTCAATCGTTCAATTATTTAGGAACTTTATTATTTTGGGCGGGTACTGGTTTTGGTCTCAAGGGAAACCACCAGGAAAGCCATGATCCTGGGGATCCCCCTGTTTTGACACATCGCATACTTACTTTTCGCCAACCTGCTTCGGCCCCCTCATGTGACTGATCCTTTTGCTCCCGCAACGATTACTTATCACGAGCTCGCCAGGGGTACTCGCAGCTCACCCATGATACACATCTGGGTGTGGCGCAAAATGAAAGAGCTGGGGTTACGCAGGTTTTGGTCTTTGTTTCTATTCAAGGGGCCAGACAATGGGTACCACTTTTTGAGCCACAGCCATCTCTTGCTACTCGGCATTGCCAGTTCGGGGTCTTGTGGTATGCACCAACTGGCTCACCTGCTTGGACCGAACCGAATCAAGTGGGTATGGGTCAAAATTAAACAACCAGGAGACCGCAGGTTTTAGTGCTTGGTTCCGTTTGGCAGCGTTCCAGTTTGGGGACATAATTTTGACCCACAGCCAAGGGTTACAGGTTGAGACATGACCTGCTGACCCAGCACCCGACCAGAAGCATAGTTCTGCCTGATCCGTGGTCAGCCTGGCTTCGCAGGCATAGGCCTCGCAATAAAGGATTCCGAGGGAATCCTTGCCACACATTGTATGTCTAACCTTGCCACGCATCGCATGTCTAACCTGAACACCTAACGGTTAGCCGGAGAATCTAGCACCCAGGAATCAATCTTGTCCCATGATTGGTTTCTCCCTGCTGCTTTCCTTTCGACATGAAAAGTCGACTCTAGGTTTGGCACCCTTCATGCGTAAGTCACTTTCCCATTGAAAGCCCGCTGGCATACCAAAGTTCACACTTTCTCACCAACGCACTCGGCATTTTTCGGCAAGTACAGGAGTTAGGCCACGCTGAATCAGTTCTTGCTCGGTTGTTAGAACCCACAAACAGGTTCATTCCCTGCAACAGAAACACATCTTTCTTCCAGCCTTCTCACAGTAGGCTAGAGCCCACGGTGCGCGCTGCAGATGATAGCGAAGCATGGTAAACAAAAAACACAAAAACCTGGTTCATTTGAGCGTTTTTTCCATCTCTGTCCACCATGGAGGAGTTTTTGGGACCTTTTAGGGCCTGACTCTCAGGCTCGACCTGGTTGTTTCCTTCGAGACCGCCTTGCTGGGCGCCCAGAGTGGAAATTCGGAAAGTCGGATATGGCCGAATGCTGGTTCGATGTGCAGGCAAAAATATCATCCAATTGCTTAAGAATACAATGTTGTTATTTTCCCCTGTTAGTTGTTACAGGAATCTATCACGACTGGAAATATGTGTAGTTTTGCACGGGGCTTAGGCAAATGGAAGATATGGTTTCCTTTACGGGAAACCTGAAACGTTCATTCCCAAAACCCGGAACGGTCATTCCCTACCTATCGCACCAGCAAGGACATGAAAGGTCCTGATGTGTCTTAGATGGGAAGCATGGCGGAAGAATGCGGAGTCACAGGGACGGGACAACGATTCAGTGCCCGAATATGCCATGTATTTCACGCAAGTTTTTTAAATTCTAAAGCTGGTTTGAAACGGATTCCAAACGAGGTGACGAATTGATCCAAAGCAAAAGAGTAGCAACGGAGGGTAAGAGAGGGAGACAGCAACCGAAATCCGCGGTTCGACCTCCAAAGTGATTCATGGAAAGAACACTCTCTCACTGGCACCGTTGCCTGCTATCTGTTACGTTGTGAAAAAATGGAATCCACTCAATGAAGCATCACCTCACCCGGGGCGAACTCACATAAGATTGACACCAAGACAGGTGGAATGGCCGATTTCTGGCCTACTCTGCTGGGTGTCTTTTGGTGCTGCCTTCAAAGTGGGCCGAGTATGACAAGGGTCGTCTTTTCTGTCGTGGCTTTTCCGGGAAGGTCAGCTCTGTCCATTGTTACAACTTGTGGGCTTAGTTTTGAATCATAACTGCATGCCCCAGAACAAACATTTAAACTTCTTAGGGGACACTAAAATACAGGCGGAGCAACAGAGTTAAGCTTTATGCTCAGGGCTGTGGTTCGGTCAGATAGTGTATTCTGAGTGCCGAAAAAGCCAAGGTGATGATAGGGGCGTCCGTTTTGGAGGGTACTCTTATTGGCTTGTGCAAAACGTGCAAAACGAGCCAAAGGGAAAACGACCCACAGAAAGCTCCTAGTTTCGAGACAAACCCGCAATATATTGTTCCCATGATTGATGGTTCCTGTTATTATAGGGGCTTCCAGTGGAATCTGTCTTCAGAGAGCGACCTGAAGGGACACCTAGCATCACCTAGCTGGGAATGGTTGCCTCACGTGTCTGTGATACCGCTGGGAAAAGCAGCTTTCCCAATGACTCACTCCTCACTTTCGGGGAGCTTACTTTCGCAAAGACAAAAACACCGACGGCTTAGGGCGGCAAGGCATCTGGGTAAGAACAACAACGCGGGGTTTGCGCAACATAGGCGCAACTTTGTTTTTGAAGGCTGCACGAGCACGAGAAACTTCTTAAGCGAAAAACCAGAAGGATGCCCGGGCTTGAAACTCATCTGCGCAAACCACGATGTTTGCATGGCCCGCACGCCTGTCAAAAAAGCCTCCCGGTTGCCTGCAGTTTGGGGAGCGTTCGGGGAATCGTGGGCTTTGATCCACCCACTTTGGTTAGGCACCGTCAAAAACCATATGCTTTGGGACTTGGACAACCAGCAGAAGGGTTCTAGGGATCCGCGCATGTTAAGAATTTCGACAACAGTTCGAAGGGTTCCGTTTAACCATAAGTGTTAGGCATTCTGACCAACATTGACTGGATTTTGTTTGTTTGTATGAAACCACACATGTCGACCATTAGCAGGAATCCGTTGCTTAGGGAGCCATAGGTGCTACGAATTTAGACAACCATTCTATCATCAATGGTTCTGATTTTTTAGGGAACCACACATGTTGCAGCCGCCGTTGGAAGGCTTCCGATTTTTCCGGGAAGCTTGAATGGGGCATTTTGACACAGAAGGGGATTCCGTGTCTCAGGCAGCTACCACTAGACACCGTTGGCAGATCATTCTGTCACCATATGGCTGTGGGTCAAACCAATGGTACCATTTTGGGGTAGGTGCACCACCCATTTGAGAACCTATTTTAGTGCCTCCGGCTCAGGCCGCCGACATTACAGGCCTGCTTTCTTATTTGCGTCCCTTTGGAATTGTCCCCTTCCCCCTTCCCCTCTGAGATTTTTGCCCCCCTTTCTTTGTTGAGATCCATTTCTCCTTTCCGCCCGAAGGCCTTTTCTCCCTCTGTTTTTTCCCCTTTTCCTCCCTAAGATGTTTTCACCCCTCTCCCTGTTGAGATCCTTTCCCCCCTTTCCCCCCTAAGGCCTTTTCCCCCCTGAGATCTTCTCCCTTTGCCTCCCTAAGATCTCCCAGATCGTCTCCCTTTCAGGGAGAAGATCTGGGAGAAAAGGACTTAGGGGGGAAAGCCCAACAGGGAAAGGGGGGAAAAGATTTAGGAAGGAAAAGGGAGAAGCTCTCAGGGGGGGGAAAGGCCTTAGGGGGGAAAGGGGGAAAAGGATCTCAGCGGGGGGGGGGAAGATCTTAGGGAGGAAAGGGAGAAGATCTGGGGACAAAGGCCTTAGGGGGGAAAGGGGAGAAATGATCTCAACAGGGAAAGGGGTGGAAAAGATCTTAGGGGCAAAGGCCTTAGGGGGGAAAGGGGAGAACTGATCTCAACAGGGAAAGGGGTTGAAAAGATCTTAGGGAGGAAAGGGAGAAGATCTGGGGGAAACAAGGCCAACAGGGACAGGGGGGAAAGATCTAAGGAAGGAGAAGCTCTCAGGGGGGGAAAGGCCTCAGGGGGAAAGGGTGGGAAGGATCTCAACAGGGAAAGGGGGGAAACAATCTTAGGAAGGAAAGGGGGGGGGAAGATCTTAGGGAGGAAAGGGAGAAGATCTGGGAGAAAAGGACTTAGGGGGGAAAGCCCAACAGGGAAAGGGGGGAAAAGATCTTAGGAAGGAACAGGGAGAAGCTCTCAGGGGGGGGAAAGGCCTTGGGAGGGAAAGGGGGGAAAGGATCTCAACAGGGAAAGGGTGGGAAAGATCTTAGGGAGGAAAGGGGAAGATCTTTAGGGAAAGGAAAGGCTGGGGGAGGAAGGATCTCAAAGGGGGAAAGAGAGGATCTTTCTTCTGCCTTTCCTCCCTAAGATCTGGAAATGAAGGGGGGAAAGGGGGAAAGGATCTCAACAGCGAAAGGGGGGGAAAGATCTCAGGGATCTGGGAAAGAAAGATCTCAAGGAAAGGGAGAAGATCTGGGGGAAAAATGCCTTAAGGGGGAAAGGGGGGAAAAGATCTTTGGGAGGAAAAGGGAAATCTTTCTCGGGGGGAACAGGCCCTAAGGGGCAATCGGGGGACAGGATCTCAATCGGGAAAGAGAGAAAAAAACTTTGGGAAGAGAAGGGTGGAGATCTTGGGGGGAAAAGGCCTTAGGGGGGAAACGGGGGCAAGGATCTTAAGCGGGAAAGGGGGGAAGAGATCTTAGGGAGGCAAAGGGAGACGAACTCAGGGAAAAGGACTTAGGGAGGAAAGGGGGGGGGAAAGATCTTTGGGAGGAAAAGGGAGAAGAACTGAGGGTGGGAAAAGGTCTTAGGGGGGAAATAAATGATCCAGCATAGGCAACATCACCAGCATCACTTGCATCATCCGCATCCTTGGCAGGCGCTGATGCGGATGATGCAGGTGATGCTGGCGATGTGCAGCTGGAGCTGCTAAGGATGCGAAAGCGCACCCGGGGGGAATCGAACACCCCAATGTTTTTGACAAACTGAGTTGCGCAAGCCCGCACAATGAACAGATTTAGTGAAGCGTCTTCGAATCACCGCGTGGTACGTGGACCCCCCCCCCCCCCGGCAATAGTCTGGGGGTAACAGGTAAAGAGGTAAGGAGCATTTCTTATGTCCAACACGCCGCCTGTTGTCGGCGGATTTTGTGGGATTGGGATGTTCACTGGGGGTACGATTTGGATGTTGACCCATGGCCATACGTCTCGGGGAACAGGCTGGAGCTGTGGTCCAACTCGGCCCATGAGCAGCTAACGAAGTGGGGTGCCCGATCCAGGAATTCGGCGATTCGGCAGCCAGTCCGCGATAGGAAGCCACCAGAGGACTGGACCCTTTTGGAGGAACATCGTCTTGGACTCCCCAAAATCAATGTTGGATGGGAGAAGACGGCGCTCAATCAGCAACTGAGAAAAAACCATCAACAACTAAGACAAAGTTGCAGCGTCGTCTCTGGATGGGAGGGTAAGAGGGAACCCAAGAAATGGTCGAAATCATTCATCCCGAATTCAACCTTTCGATTCAGTTCATTGGACTATTTCTTGCTTAAGTATGGCAACCCTTCCCCCCCGAAGTCCAAAATGGCCATGGGTTCGTACAATACGGCTTCATACAAGCCTTTGTTTGATGGTTTCCTGGCGAAGTCAAGCACAACGGCATTCAATCGCTTCATGCGAACCCTTCACCTGAAAATCCCTAAATTCAAGCCCTTCAGGCCTTCAGCGTTGAAAGCCCAAGGAAAACGCAGCGTTCGTTCGGCTGCGCGGAAGCGATGCGAGCAAACGCGTTTGCGAAAGGGGTCGCAAAAGGTGTCACCATGTGTTGGCTAGATTGTTTGTTGAAAGGAAACTGGCTTTAGTGTCCTCAACCTGTTTTGGGACTCGTTTTTCTCGGTGGTGATGCCTTCAGAGCGCGCGTAGCACATGCAATACGTAGCAGGCCAGTACTTTGGAGCTCGGCGTGCAGGTTTCGCAGCAGGCGCAGTACTTTGGAGCTTGGCGTCTCGGTTTCGTCCGTGCGAGAGAGAGAGAGAGAGAGAGAGAGAGAGAGAGAGAGAGAGAGAGAGAGAGAGAGAAAGAGAGAGAGAGAGAGAGAGAACAAGAGAGAGAGAGAGAGAGAGACGGAGACAGAGACAGAGAGAGAGAGAGATTGAGGGAGAGAGAGAACGAGAAAAAGAGAAACAGAGAAAAAGGAGAAAACGGACAAGTAAACATGAGAAACAGAAAAAGAGAGAAAGAAAGAAAACAGAAAAAGATAAAGGAGAAACAGAGGGAAAGAGAGAGGGAGAAAAAGAGCAGGCAACATGAACAAATAGAAGCAGAGAGAAAGTGGAAGCGATAAAAGGAGAAACGAGAAAAAGAGGAAAAACACCAACAGGGAGAAAGAGAGAAAGAGAGAAAGAGGGAAGGAGAGAAGGAGAGAAGGAGAGAAAGACAGAAGGAGAGAAAGAGAGAAAGAGAGAAACAGAGCAAGAGCGAGAGAAAGAAGGAAGGAAGGAAGGAAGGAAGGAAGGAAGGAATAACTAAATAAATAAAGAAAGGAAGGAAAAGAACGAAAGAAAGCAAGAAAGAAAGAAAGAAAGAAAGGGAGGAAGGAAGGAAGGAAAGAAAGAAAGAAAGACATAGATAAGGAGAGAAAGAGAGTGAGAGAGAGGGAGAGAATGGCAAAAAGAGAGGCAAGAGAGCCAGAGAGAGAGAGAGAGAGAGAGAGAGAGAGAGAGAGAGAGAGAGAGAGAGAGAGAGAGAGGAGAGAAGAGAGAAGAGAGAAGAGAGAAGAGAGAAGAGAGAAGAGAGAAGAGAGAAGAGAGAAGCGAGAAGCGAGAAGCGAGAAGTGAGAAGAGAGCAGAGGGACGAGATAAGAGAGAGGAGAGAAGAGAAAAGGGGAACGAGAGAAGAGGGAGAGGGGGAGAGAGGGAGAGGGAGGAGAAGGGGAGAGGGGAGAGGGGCGCCACCCCCCAGCCTGAACGTCTCCACATCCCAACGGTGACACCGTGGCAAATGGCAACTGTAGGCATGAAGGCACGCGCGAGAGTGGGTATCCTGCTCCAACCCTTAGAGGAAGGACCCCCATCCAAACTCCATGTACCCGGCGGCATTGTAAGCGAGGACGCGCTTTGTGGCAGAAACGCCACTTCATCGCGTTGCGGTGGTCGCAGGTCCTTGTGTAGGGGACGCAACGACTGCAAATTCGGCAAAGATACATTCAGCAAAGAGGGGTCGCGCCCGCCAAACCTGTTGGGACCACCAGGCTGGGAAAGATAGAGCAGGGCGTCCAGGAAAGTCCTTGCGAAAAAGACTGAGAGCGCGTGAGTTGGCGGTGCCAGGAGCCGTACTTCTGCTCGTCCGACAGGTTACCGGGAATTCGTCTGAGATTTCACAACGCGCGTAGCCGTTCAGCGACTGGTGGATAAGTAAAGGAAACGACCAGTAGAAGGTCGGTCAAAATTGAAAGCGTTGGCAGCACATGACAATCACCAGGATTGTGTGTCGATGCCATCCCAGCTGATGCGAGATGGGAGGGGCCAAGCAGGTGTTGTGCGGGCGTGCTGTGGTGAAAATGCTTGACCTGCACGCGTGTGGGTTTGATGTCCCGACCTTATCTATCTGCTGCCAACTGCTGGACGCTTTGCCAGCCGTAGGCCAAAAGCTGGCTTTGCGCACGAATCCGCGAAAGGCGCTCGAAACGCAGCCGGAAGGCCGCGTCGGGACCACACTTCGCTTGTATTGAAAAGTTGCGCTTTCGAGCTGGAGCTGCCAAAGTGTGCCTCGTATATACTACAGTTAGTGGGAAAGTTGCGACGTTTGGGCTGGAGCTGCCAGACGGCATGCTTTGCTTACTGCACTTGTACTGAAAAGTTGCGACTTTCGCTCCAGCTGCCAGACTCTGTTCGAGTTGGATCGTAAGAGGAAAACTATAAAGCGCGGCTTGGTTTGCGAAAGAGGTGCAAGCAATCTTCCCAGGGATTTCAAAGAAGAACGCGGCCGAATGTCAATGTCTAGATATTGACCACTCGCAGCAATGGGCCCAGTTTCGACAGCCATGCCAGCTCGAGATTTTAGGGTGCTATGCGTCCTTGAAACGGTGTTCGTCGGGCTTGACCTGTGCAAACCGTGGCTCGACAAATAGACATTGCTTGTACCTCCCAGGGCGTAACAAAGCAAACTAAAAAACAAACGTCAGGCGTTTCGACATCCATATTTCAATAAAGCCACTCTGCAAAACCTCAGGAAACTCCCGACACAACAGCAGCTCATGGCTCCAGACTGCATGGACCAAACGCACAACGATTTGAGTTGTCGGCATATATATACAAATACATAACCAAAAAGAGGCTGTGTTCTAGAAATCGACGTACCGCCCGAAGCGGACGGCCTTGGGAGCACATCAGAAAAAAAACGATTGACATTGACCTTTGCTTTACCGGTGTACCGTCTCAAACGGGATGATTGGGGGAAACGGACCCTGAATTGCCCCAATAGGGGTGGCACAATATTTTCTCACACCAGTTTGGAGACAGGGGCCACAATGAGTACTGGCTGTGGCTATACTGCAACCCTTTGAAAGACCAAATGTAGATCGAAAAGGGAAGTGAGTTTGAGAAGGCGCGTGGGGTTTCACAGGAACAAGTAGTTGCACAGAACAGGCAGGCCTTGGCATCCCCACTTCGCTAAATACTGGTTTGGTGGCTCCTTCTCAGAAGCAAATTCGCCTTCTACAAAGGCTCATCTTCCAGCCCGGACAGACTGAAAATAGACCAAGAATTCCGGATGTTGTGTTTTGTTCAATTCGCTTTGGGCAAAAGGATATGTCTCTCACCGATATGTTGTCCTCGGATCCCCCCAAACTTTGATTGATAAGTCTGAGGCTTTTCCTGGAGCCCATCTTCAAAAGCTTCGAGAAGTTGAAGCACGACATGGAGGCACCGAGGGCGGAACAAGTTTCAGGGCGACCTGCTTCACAGGCGGCACAACTTGCGTTTTTGGATGAAGCATGGCCGGGTGCAAGCAAACACGTGGATACCCCAAAAGCGGTTTGGGCGAATCATTGTGTCCTGAACAGGTTTTGGTCTGGCACTTGAGTTCGCACCAGTTGCCAGAGCCAAAAATGCCTGGCGTTCCTTCTGGTTCGATCTCTGTTTTATTCTCCATCTTCATCATCATGGTTGTTGTTGGGCAACATTTTGCATTTTTACTTATTGTAGTTTAGTGATTGAAATCCCCACTTATTTGCTTTTTTTTGCTCCCCACACCCAACGTCAACCAAGTCATGTTCACTCAAGGTAGTGAATCATGGGGAAAAATCCGACTGTTGGACTCGGACGCTGGGCATTTTGGTCGGTTTCCCTTTCCATCAAGGTCCCCCAGCGATTGGTGCCAGCTTTTACCGATTGACTTTTGGTTGGGAGGGTTCCCCTACTAAAATAGACTACAGAAAAAAGTTGGTACAGTTTAGAATATAACCTCTCTACAGAAACCGGACCTAGTCATTTGAGTTGACGTGTGGAAGTCGCAGGACGTCGCCCGTTCCGAAACCATCTCCCCAAGGGTTTTATTTCTCACGTCCACAGTGAACAGACCAGTTTTCTGTTCTGCCCTGGGGCTCTTGCTGGGTACCTTTCTTGGTTCCTGCTAGACGCCAGCCAGAATGGGCTCCTAATTGGCTGGACACCCACCCCCCCATAGTCAGAACGCATGCCGATCCAATGCTCCCATTCAACTGGGTGACCGGTCACTAAGGCAAGCCATGCGAATTCAAGAGGCCAGAGTTTGGAAACCAAGAATAGGTGTTAAATCGGCCAGATCTTCAAATCGCTGTTCAGACAACCTGGTTGTCTACCTTTCGGGGCTGCAATGGCTATTTCTGAAGGGTTGGCCACATATTTAGCCAATCCTTTGAGGCACCCCAGCCATATGTTTGCCTTCATTGCAGCAAACACTTTGGAGGGGTCTTTAAACAACTTTGGGGACTCGCCGGATTTTCTATTCACCCACCATTTGAAGGGTATTCGATTGACTTTGCCACATCTGATCTTTAATATCGGAGTTCAAAATGGATACCTACCATTCAACATGTCCGTTTCACTTCATTTAACGGTTAAATGAAGTAAAACGGACATGTTAAGGATGACCCCATGTCCCTGGAAACTGGACCCAGTGCAACCCAGGTCTCAAAACCAAACAAGCAGCACGAAAGCCTGCGAACTGGGTGTCCATTGCTTGGACACGCAGCGCAATGTGGAACTCATGTTCTTATCCTGTTTTTGCTGGGCAACAAAGCATTTCTACATGGGAACCTCTGGGGTGTGTTACTGGGTAGCAAAACAATATTACTGTTCATATTTGCAGGTGTCCTATCCTGTTCAAGCCATTGTGCTTGGTGAAGTGTATGGTGGTATTTGTATAGATGGGATGTTCAGTAGATGTGAAGGGAGCCCGAAAGAGAAACACCAATGTTGAGTGCTTCCCATTTGGAGACAAACATGTGCTTGTGAGTCTTCCCAAAGTATATTTATGTATTATATAGTTATATATATATATATATACAGCTCCCAAAACGGGTCTCCCAAAAAAGCCGCCCATTTCACGCCTTGTTCACACTGGTTCCCTGGCTCCCGGATGACTCGCTTGAAGACTGTGCTTTGTCCTTGGGAAACAGCGTATCAAAAACCTCCCAAAACGCGCGGCTCTCCTTTGAGTTTCCTACCAACCGAAAAACGGGGCTGCCGAGCCTCAAAACGCACACCAATATGGGGGCTTTTAAACATGGGACGGTTGCCTTGTGGGCTTCCTTAAAGCCACACAAAGGGTACCCGCAAAAACACACATATATATATATATATATTACACATACATACATAAAACACATATATACATATATACATAGACATATATATATATATATATATACATGTATACATGTATAATCATATATAATCATATATACATACATACACAGATATATCTATACATATGGTTACCACGACCAACTCGATCCTCTCGGGCCTTGGAGGAGTTCAACCGCCGGCCGCGCCGCAAGGACGGAGGGGAGAGCCAAGTGGCGGTTGGCGTGGTTGGCTTTTTCTGCGTCTGCCGCGCTGAATTGCCAACCGGAGCTGTCAACCGGCACCCTCTTTCATCTAGATCTGTGTCCAACGATGGAAGTGGGAAGTCAGCAATCCTGTCAACTGTCAGCCATGTTGCGGAGGATAAGTGCGTGACCCTCCCCATTCGAAGGCCTGCCAAGGCTTCTTTCTTCGCCCGTAAAAATCACGTCGAAATCGAAGCGGTACCGTTCGATCCCTGTCAAAAAAAAGTTGGTTAAATATGTCAAAGCACCCCGTGGCATGATGAATAGGTGTCTTTCCTGCTGTGTGCTGGTGGACCTTGACAAATTTGAGCGCTAGTTGTTTGCAACCAGTTTGAGGTAACCATCATAACAATCAGTGTTTAGAGCCAGCTTACCTGTGAAAATGACGATGGCGGTCCCTCACTTGCGGATTCCCTACTTCCGGTTGGTGAATTACAAGAATCAGTTCAGTTTTGAATCCGGGATCTTCCAGAGAACAGCTTCTTCAAAGACAACGTTCACTTGACCAATCGCAGATGTTGGACGCATGCTCGACAATGTACGTAGAGGACAACATATGACTCGCTAAGATCGCCTGAGATCTAACCTCCTTCCAGCGGCAACCTTTACCTTTGGAGCGGTGGGTGTCATCCAACAGATGAGAATGACCTGGGTGGAGTTCGGACTGCTCACAGTTCCCAAGGCATAGCTTAGAAGTCTTGGGTAGACTTCTTTAGCGGTGCTATTGACGGTGTCCTTGTTCTGATACCTCTTGTGACATAATTACATTCGGAGGGTCAATCAATATGGCTCAGAATGTGAACCTGCCATGTTGTGTGGGCAACAACTGCAGTTGAGTTGCTGTTTTCTACGATCAAGGGCCTAGAGGGGCCTAAGAAACTCAGGCTGTTATCATGACTCCGACCTACGCTCCCCCTCAGTCTGGGCATATGTTGGGTGTTTCCAATCCAAACCAGCACCGCATGCCTCGCTCTCTCTCAACAGTTGAGCGCCCACACCCCCTTGGCTCGTCGTCTAAGATGCTTATAAAGGTTTATCTAGGTTTTATGTATTTTTCCTATAACCCCCATGAAACCAGGTAGACCCAGGCACGAAAGTTGCCCTTGTGGGGTTTGGGTTCAGTTGGAAGGACTCCAAGGTCCAGTTTGCCTTCGGCCCGAAGCTTGCGGAGGCGCCAAGTGGGCCGTGCTTCGGGAAAAACCAACGGTCGGTTGTGGTTGCAGTTGCATGTTTCTTTTACCCAGCAAAAGAGAATAAGGAGGAACCATGATTCTTTTGCCATATTTCCTGTACCCTGCAACCATGTTTCCGCAATTGGGAAGTCAATCATGTTTGTCTTTTGCCAACAAAAAAATCACAAACCCACGCTTAGCAGGGTTCCCTACATTTCCCTTGGTTGGCTTTTTCGACCTCACTTTTGGTGGGGCGTGGTTTTTCTTTTTGCCTCGGGGTTCGTCGGCCTTTTGGATTGGCTGAGGGAGAGCGCGGTGGAAAGCGAACACGGAAGACTGGGCAGGGCCCGGCAGGGCTCCTTAAAAGATCTCCATGTCGCAACCATTTGAAACATGGCTGGCTTTTTCAACGCCATAAAGTTGGAAACCACCATTTCCAAGTTGCAATGTTCAGGTGTATAATGTAAGGATCCCTGCTGGGCTATGACATGTTGATGGGCACGGGCTGGTGGTTTGGATGGTTTGGAGGTGTTCTGGGGGTGGTTTCTCATTGATCCTCTACAAAGAACCAGGGGTTCAACTCCCCAAAGCAATCCGATTCCCACCAATTGGTGTGTGCTCAATGAACATTGATGCCCATGGACATATCTTAAGATGGGAACTATTTGGGAGTCTCTGAGGAAGCTCCACGAAATCTTCAGAGGGATGACAGTGTTGAGACGTAGCCAGATTTGTCACAGTCAATATTGCTGGCTTTGGGAAGGACATGGGGGGACCAGCCAAAGTACCCACAAGACAGATATGTATATATATATATACACAGGCCTGCATTTTGCTTGCACCTGCAACATGTTCACTTCTTCTGAAAGAAATGGCGAACGTTTCCCCACTGAGCCGCGAACAAAGCCTGTCTCCCAACATGCTGGCATTCCTTTTGGTTTCGTCTTAGAACCTGAAGACTGTACCCTCACTCAAAATGACACACACACATGCATAAACCCATGTTTAAATTCCCCAGCAAACAACGGGATGGAGGAACCCCCTCAACCTCGGGCCTTCGACCAGCAACTCGACGGTTGAAATTTCAAAATGGCAAATGGGTGGTTAAAATGAATTTGTTTGACACATGCTCTTATAAGGAAGTGTGAAAAGATCGGCTGGGTAGGGGCTGTCCTACGCCCAGAGAAATGCTGCAGGTGTTAAAGGAGATTCGCTCCTTCAAGGCGCCGGACAACGCAGAGGACGCAACCTGGATGAAAGGCACTAATTGACGACAAAGCAGGGTATCACTTACTGGTTGCCAAGTTGAGGAGTGGTATCCTCTTGGTGGGATGATGTGTAAGCGAAATATGGCAGCCGTGTCCGATTTCCCGCATCTTCTCCGCAACATCGGGATTATTAACATTCAGATGGCTCGATTGCCGTTGCATTGATTCATGGCCATTAGTCTGCTTTACGATGCTGCCCACCACACAAGAGGGGTACTGCTAATTGACATAGCCCCCGAAAAAGGGGCTGCCTAATGGAGACTCAAGCACTGTGTGTTGGCAGTGGCCAGGATCCGCCATCCCAGAAGGTGAAACAAACTCGTCGGTTCCCAACAGACGAAGCCTCACGAGTCTGTCAAATGACATACCCAAGCCCAGCCTTTTGAGATTTGGGTTTTCCATGATTGGTTCCTTTCAGTGTCTCCCAAAATCAAGTCGAGGGGCCGCCCAAGTTTCCCATATCCCGTTGCAGATATCTGGAGTGCCAAGGGAGCAGGAGTCATGTGCGCAAAGCACCACATGAGAAGCGCACACGCAAGGCCAATGTTTGCACGTTGTCGTATTTGTGTGTTGTGTTGTGCTGTTGTGTGTCGCGTCGTTGTGGTGTGCTGCGCTGTGGTGTTGTGTGGGGTTTGAATTTGTGCTTCTGTTTGTGTGTTCGTGTGTTTGTTTGTGTTTTTGTGTCTCCGTGTCTGCGCTTTTGTGTTTGTGTGCCCGTGTGTCTAAGTTTGCTTGCTTGCTAGTTTTCTGTTTGTTGGACAATCGCATGGGGGCCATCCAGCAGCTTGCTGTGAGCGCCGCCTGTCGTTCGCCGCGTGGAGCCGAGGCGGTTCCTCAGAACGAGGCGGAGCGGTGTGAGAGACTTTGCCTCAAGGCCGGCGTTGCTCGCAGTGTCAGAACTTGCTGGTGCTGAGCCAGGGAATGAGAGAATGCCCCCTTCAAATTTTCCTGGTGGTTTCCTTTATCCCCAGGTTCAGTCCCTCTTTCCGTGCTGAGCGCCAGCAAGAGAAAGAACCTGTGGCCAATGAATTTCCCTTGCTCCCTGCCTCCAACCTCCGCCTTACCTTCCTGCCTGCGGCTTGTAGTGGAATGGACGGATCCCCCAAACCATTGTCAGATTTTTGCTGGAAAAGCTAACTACACGTGCTTGGTCGGTTGGTTGGTTGCGCGGACTGGTCCGCTGTCTAGGGAAGCATCCAAATCAATAGATGGGCTTAAGTTGAAGTAGCTCCATCGTCGCTAACATGATCCTATTATGATGACCTAAACAGTTTTTAAAGTACCCAACAAACAACAAACACATGCCCTTTTAGTGCCAGCGTGAGATTGGTTGTGGAGATTGGTCTCCAATTCAGGAACCGCCTTGGTTGGTTGTTTGGTTTCGCATGGAAACCAGCCAAGTTTGCTTGTCCAAAATTGAGGGCCCCCTCCAAGTGAATGAAGGCCCGGGGTCCCAATTTGCCAATGTTGTGATATCACCGGAATTGGCCGTTTCAGCGAAGGCAGAAGGGGAAGTGTTCTTTTGGGAGGGCACCCTTTTCGGACTGCTTCTCAGGGAGAGCCAAGCGAAGCCACTTTGGGTTCCCCGCGCCAGATCCGGGAGACCATTCAGCAACTTAGCTGAGGGAGGTGAGCGGCCGCAAGTTTCGGAGTCCCAGTTGTTTGGTGCTCAGAGGGAAACCAGGTAAGCAATCATCACGGAAGTAATGTGGGTCAATCAGGTCAATCAGGTCAATCACGTCAAAGAATCAGGTCAAGGTCAAGCAGGGAAATTGTATTTGGATCTGAAGGGGTGAGTATGGTTTTGAAGGAGGTAGATGGAAGACGCGGGGGTTTCGCCTTTTATTCGGAAGAATTCCGTGATCAAGCACAAAGGGTGTCTTTGGTCGGCAGCTGGTCATGTAACATACGTGAGAAAAAAAAACTAGGCAAACATCAGCACGATTTGCGTGACGCACCCAACACATATTAGAGACGGCGCACGATTTCGACCGGCGATTCCGGAGTGTTTGAATCCCTGAAGGGTGACAAATGCGTAGCTCTGCGGCTGTTGAAGCCGCCCGGACTTTTTAACAGGTGCAGTTGACAGCTGCTCTGCTGTCATCAGGGCATTTTGAGCCCTCTGCCTGCGCAATCGCCAATGAGCAAGCTCACAACGTATGCGGAGTTTCCCCATCAGAGTGCCTTTTCAGAGGCGAACTGCCTTACAGGGACCACACGTAGCAGGTTTCGTATTTCCAAAATGTTACAAGGGCCGAGAACGTAGTGCCAGATCGTGGCTTGCACTCTGTGGCGACTGCAACAGGCGCCTTGTGCTTCGCCTGAGAGTGCAGATTTTCCGGTCACAGGCGGCACATACAGCCGTGTGCTTCAAAGGAAAGAGGGAGGGTTGCCGTCACATGAACCTCAGTGTGTCTAGTGTTGGGTAACGCTCTGTTTCTTGGCTGTAAAGGCAAGCCAAGAGGAAACACACACTATTTTGTAGAAATGCACAGGGGAAGTCGAATGTGTGTGAAAAGCAGCCCAACATACTTTTGAAACAGCAATTTGTCGGGTCTTAGATGGCGTCACACAGGTCGTTGAATCACAATGCAGTGTGCCAATTGAAAGATTTGATAGATTGCTGGGGACGTATTGAAAATCAGAGGGCAGAATGGTTTGACGCATGATGCTGCTTTGGCACCAACCCATTTGCGCACTCCCCTAGGAAGCCCTGCGCAGGATATTGCTTCTTAGCCATTGAATTTGGTGCCGACAACTGGCGATGTGTTCACGTATGGGTGCTGCAACTTTGCTTGGCAGCGTTTTTACTGGGCAAGGCGTATCTTTGCTCCCAGAAACAGTCCACTGGCTTAATCGCGCAATCCGTACCACGCTTGTTTGACGAACATGAGCACCATCCGTGCAGCGCCTTTGTTTGTTCCGGTTTTGGGCAAGGTCAGACAGCTTCTGTTTGCATGAGTAAGTGGCGGACAACCATGACAACCCAAACTTCCCGCAACTAACAGGAAAACAACCTGATACCCAATTATGCCACGTCCTGGTAAGTCTCCGGGGCTCATATTAGATCATGACACCTGGGGATTGCCTTAGGAGTTGACGACCGGTCTCTTCACGCAACGCAGGCGCGCAGTTAATGGAGGCCAACCCTCACTGCCGGCCTGGAGCCTCAAATTGATCTTGGATTCAGGGGGTGAGTATGAGCGTATTCCTCTTGTGAGATCTTCGAACCTTGGATGTTGCTTCTCATGTGCGCTTTGTTGATGTGCCAGTGTCTGGCATGGATTGCTATTGCTCGTGGCCTAGCCAAATCGCCAATCTGATCAAGGCTGGCTTGCACACTTGTGCGTCGTCTACTTGCTGCAGCTTTGTGAATTTCAAGTAAGCCAAGAGAGGCATCATGTTCTTCCTCAGTTGTTCTGGCGAGTGATGGGCTATTCGAACGTGGCAACATAAATCGAAATAAGTATGTGTGTCTCCAAATGGGGACCCTGTACAAATGGGGCTCCTTTCGGGTTTCCGTCCAAAAGCCCGTTTTTGGGGCTTGCTTTCAACTTGCAGCCCAACGGACACCACGAGTTTTGGCTGCAGCTCCCCACAGGTATCCCTCGGCAAAAGAGCTGTGCCCCGGCATTGGTTTGAGGGTGCTGGTCTTGTCACACAGAGTTTTTCACCTTTCCTTAATCTTTTCTTTGCGCAGTCATATAGTCTCAGGCTCGTATATGGTGGGATCACCCTTTGTTGAGAGCTGTGAACATGTCAGTAGGCTGCATGCGCCTCTCCAAAGTTGCCGTTGCGCTTTTGGTGTTTCCAATTGCCTGCCGGTTTTCAAGGAAGGCAATGACTGGTAAATGTGCTATTCATAGCTTGCCTTATAGAGCCCTGTTTGGGGACAATCACTTCGGCCCTTTTGACAACACTGTACTTGAGAAAACAACTACTTGGTGCCCGATTCTGATCCCCACTTTGTGTTAAGCTTTATTGGGCCTTTGTTCGTCACTACCCTCATTAAGTCGAGACCTTTTCTTTGACTCAGTTTTGCGACCTTGCTCGATCTTTTCAGACAAAGTCATCGTGCAAGAAACAGTCACAGATATGTTGGATCGGGTAAGGACGTTTCAGGTGGTCATTCAGAGGTGCGGAGTTTTGGCTACCGCTTGGATTAGTATAATATACTCCCCTTATATAAGTTATATGTAACATTCACCCCGCTCGAACTATGATTTACTCATGGATCAATAGCAAACAAGGTGTTATTTGCTTGTCCCACAAAAAACAAAAAACAACAGGCTTCCATTTGCTTAACAGGTTGTTTTCTCTTTCTTTTCTTTAAACAAATCCCTGGTTGCATTTGTTTCCTTGTTGTTGTTTTTTTGGGGGGGGAATCGATCAGCGGACACATGTGGTTTCCAGGCTGATTCGCCAATTTGTTTTGTCACGTGGGTGGCCTTTCCAAGGCCACGCGGGCGCTGTGCGACTGCGTGGTTCAGGCGAGAGCTGAGGCTTCTTGGGTTGGATCTTTCGACTTTTCGGGCTGTTTTTTTTTGGGGGGGGGAATTGGCCTCATCCATGTAGGTTGACCAGGGTTGCTTGTTGGTTGAACTCGTTTGGCTTGGCCGAGTTGGTTGAACTTGTTGGGGTTTTCGGAATGGAAATCCCAGGTTAGACTTTTGCAGAGGGGTCAACAGCAACCAAGCCTTGAGCTTGCTGGAAATCATGTTTGGTCGCTCCCTTGGCACCCCAAATTGATTAGTGGGCGCGTGTCCCATTTCTGGAGGGGAGCGTTCGCGTTTGGGGAAACCCTCCCACGTGAGTCCGCCAAGTGTTCTTGCACCAGGGTGAAAGTGGATTGCATTGTTTTTGCTTTTATGCCCGTAAGGAACAAAAGGAGGGGGCTGAGGGCCAAGATGGAAAGCACTCTAGAATGCTGATGGGGTTCGGCACGTTCCGAAGGTTCCTGTCTTGGCAATCAGTTGTTCAGGTTGGTGAATGCTCTGTTGGTGGGTTCCGGACATAATGTCAGAAACACAAAGGTTTATTTTTCTACCAGGGCCTGAAAAGCCACGTTGGATTTGTCTTTTTTGGAGGGTGCCCTTTTTGGGATGGTTTTCAGAAGCCAAAGGAAAACCACCATTGTGATCCATTTTGGAGCGTCCCCTACAAAAAGACACACCCACATGACTCCTGCGCCCACCCCGCCCCACCCCACCCCATCCCAGCCCACCACACCCCACCCCACCCCACCCCACGCCACCCCACCCCAGCCCACCCCACCCCACCCCACCCCACCTCTGCGCACGCGCCCGGGCCCCAACCCCGAAGGAAGAACTTCGTCACAGGGGGCTGCGCTGGGTGCTGCGGCGCTGCTCCCGCTGCAGCGGCTCTACGCCCCTCGGATATGTGGGATCTGAGGGTGTTCCACTTGGATGTGTTGTTGTTTTTTGTGTGTTTTCCTCTCTTGGTTTTGAAGGGAATCTATCACTACTCGTTCTTTTTCCCCCACCCGACAGGAAGGGGTTGTTAAATTTTATGTTGGAATCCGCTTTTGAGATGCTTCTACACCACCCACCCAGTATCCCGCCATAGCAGCTCGCCAGTGGATCCCGCCGAGCATCCCGCCAGAGCAGCTCGCCAGTGGATATCCCGCCGAGCTGTTCGCCAGTGGATCCCGCCCAGTATCCCGCCAGAGCTGCTCGCCAGTGGATCCCGCCAAGTATCCCGCCAGAGCGGCTCACCAGTGGATCCCGCCAAGTATCCCGCCAGAGTGGCTGGCCAGTGGATCCCGCCGAGTATCCCGCCAGAGCGGCTCGCCAGTGGATTTCGCCGAGTATCCCGCCAGAGCAGCTGGCCAGTGGATCCCGCCCAGTATCCCGCCAGAGCTGCTGGCCAGTGGATCCCGCCAAGTATCCCGCCAGAGCGGTTCGCCAGTAGATCCCGCCGAGTATTCCGCCAGAAGCGGCTCGCCAGTGGATCCCGCCGAGTAGCCCACCAGAGCAGCCCGCCAGCGGATGCCGCCGTATCTCGCTGAGTATTCCAGAGTAGCTCGCCAGTGGATCCCGCAAAGTGTTCCGCCGAGTATCCCACCAGAGCAGCCCGCCAGTGGATCCGCCGAATATCCTGCTGAGTATCCCAGAGTAGCTTGCCAGTGGATCCCGCCGAATATCCCGCCAGAGTAGCTTGCCAGTGGATCCCGCCAAGTATCCCACCAGAGCAGCCCGCCAGTGGATCCCGCCGAGTACCCCGCTGAATATCGCAGCTCGCCAGAGGATCTTGCCGAGTATCCCGCTGAGTATCTCTTGCCGAGTATCCGGCCAGTATCGAGCCGGAGCGGCTCGCCAGCATTTGCCAGGATCCCGCCAGTATCCCGCCAGAGCAGCTCGCAGTCTGGTTTTGCTTCATGTCCAAAAGGGAGGATGGGAGTTTGGAGTCGAAGTCTCTAGGATGCGGAGGAACTTGTTGTAACGGTCGTAAGCTCGTGAGTGTGGAGGGTGGGGATTGCTCGAAGCGAAGTATTTTTTCTGAGGGTTCAAAGGAAACGAGGTTTCCAGATGAAGTAAAACCAGGGGACCACAGGTTTGGGTCCATGTTTCCACTTACGAGGGTTCCATTTTGGGTACCTATTTTTGACCCACAGCCAAATCATGGCAGAACAAATGCCACCTTGGCACATAGAACAATGAGAAAAACTGGTGAAAAATGCCATTCAAACCACTTAGTGGACTTGTGAAAAAGACATCGTTTGGCAAAAAGTGGAATCCCCAAAATGGCCCCCTTGGTAGATGGAAACAAAGACCAACTGCGCAATCCCGGCTCTTTAAGCTTGCCATACCCATTTGCCCAGCTGGATACAGAATTGAAGGGTTCCTTATAAGTTGGCTTTTCTGCAGGTTCCACTTGCGTTTGAGGGGAGGTCTGGAATCTCGGGGTTCGCTCGATAGACTCAGAATGGTCTGTGTCCTTGTGGCTCTTCCCTTAATTCAAGCAACAACCAGCCAAAGGACGGTTCACATGTTGAATGTTGAGACACCCCTACATGTATTTGGCTAGTTGTCGGTTTTGATGCCCCCCAAAACTGGTTGGTGGACATAAATCTCCGTGTAGATGATGTCCACCAAGGGTCCCCCAGATAAAACTCAGACCAATATAAGGTTCGATTCCGATATCAGACTGTGATCAATTGGGGAGGGACATTGGGGGGGGCTCGGTGTGCAAATCTCCCAGACAAGAACAACAACACACACACAGAGACACGCAGACACACAGACGCACAGACATACACACAAAGAGGCACACACGCACATACACACAACACACACACACAGACACACACAGAGACATATATATATATATATACATATTGTGCACAAGCAAACAAACAAACAAACAAGCAAGCAAGCAAGCAAGCAAGCAAACAAACAAACAAACAAACACACAAACAAACAATCAAACAAACAAACAAACAAACAAACAAACAAACACGCACACACATACACAAACAATCAACCAAACAAACAAAAACAATCAAACAAAGAAACAAACAAACACACAAAGAAACAAACAAACACGCACACACATACACAAACAATCAACCAAACAAACAAACACAATCAAGCAAAGAAACAAACAAACAAAAACAAACAAACAAACAAACAAATCAAACAACAAACAAACACACAAACACACACGCAACTACACACACACACACCTACACACACACACACACCACACACACACACACACGCACACCCACACACACACACACATTCCGATGATTTTTACGGCTCCGTGGCTCATATTCCCTGTTTGAGTTTTGATTGAATATCATGTGTTGGCCCAAAATTATTCCTGGATTAGACCTCTATTACAGCCTTACAGCATTCTTGATTTTCTAAATCGCGGCGTCTTTTTGAGAAGGATCCCGTAGAGAGTGTAGGTTACCGACATTCCCATTTGACGGCTTCAAAACATCACCTGGCCATTTCGAACTGAGCCCTGCTTAAGTGGGGCGATGTTGAGAAGGCGGGTACAGAGCCCAGTTCCCGAAAGAAACTGGGACATTACAATGAAAGTGGACATTCTGACAAGGATAAATCAAGGAACACCATGCCCTTCGCCCGCCATTCGCTCGGATCTTTCGCCTTTGACTTTTTTGAATATGTGATCACGGGTGTAACCAGCAAAAGTTAAACCCTTTTGCACAGGGTGGTAGCCAAAGAGTACCCTTTTTACCCATGGTTTGGTGAAATATTATTAGCGGGTCGCAAGGTTTGCACCATTTCCCCTTTTGACACATGTGGAGTCGCTCAACACTACTCAAGGGTAGCGGTCCGATCTTTTCATCTGAGTGATTGCTCAGTGGATGGAAGCATACCGAAAAGGGAGAAGCAATGCTACCGATTGAAAACAATGCAGTTTGTTTGAACAAGCTACAAGCGGGTTGTTTCCTGAACGTCATCGGATTTCTATGGTTGATTTGTTTTTAGGGTGTCCGTCACATCCGAAGCGGGTTGGTTTGTTTTGGCACCACCTAGTTGAGAGGTTCTGAGGCTTTGGGTTTGCATTTCGCTGTTCAGCGCCCCACGTCGACTTTCCTCTAGGTGAGATGATGGAAGGGAACTTAAGGGAATACAGACGGCCTCTTTTTTGGTGATGTGCGTTCTCGACCTTTGGCCCAATTCTGCTTGTCTTTTCTCCAGGACTCGGGTGAGGTGATGTGCAGGCGGAAACTTAGGGCACCATATTTCCCTTTTTGGTGGATTTACATATCACCTTTAGCCCGCTTTTGATTGATTTGTCTCTGGGTGGGGCGGTGTGTAGGCTGGAAGACGAGGACACCATTGTGGCTGCGCTGCGCCAGTTTTGGTTCAGCAGGTTAAAGCCATGGAATTCATTCAACAACCCTTTTGTTCTGGTCTTTGCTGTTTCAACACTCACTGTTTTTTTGTTTTACTTGTTTTTCTTTCTTTTTTAAGGTTCATCCCTTGGAACTCGCTAGCTCGCTGGCGTGAGCGAGCCAAGCTGGCTCTCTGAGGCGTGGCTTTGGTTCGAGGCTCGCAACAGCGTCCAGGACAAAGCCACCGACCTCATGCGTCCGGTTCCTGAGCATGGAAGTTCCGAGAAAAAAGGAAACAAAAGAAGAAGGAAAAAAAAGAAGGAAACAAAGAAGAAGGAAAAAAACAAAAACGGGCGGCCGAAGAATCGTGCTTGTCCTGGCCGCATCTGCCTGAAGGGAAGTTTGTCTCTCAGAGTTCTGAGAAGGTCCTTCGTTTCGCTCTCCAAACTATCGGATTTCGCCAAAGTAATGCAACCCAATGTTCCATGATTCCGGAATCCTTCCGGGCAGCTCCCCTCAACATGGGTGATCTCCCTTTGGTGTCCTAGACCAACCGCACAAACGGGCCCAGTTCAAGCCTGAGGAGATAATGCTGAATGCTTGATCAGGGACTCCTGTATTTTGGGGTTGCTGACCCATCTCTTTTGAGCAACTAGGTGTTGACTTCGCTATGGATACAACAAGCATCTCATTTTGTTGGTTGTTGCACGTCACCATTTGGACCGGGCTGATGTTGAAAGAAAACACGAGGGGCCCAGTGACATAATTGCCCTCGCCAAAAGGGAAGTAGGCCTCTAAAATGGGTTCGGCGCATATTCATGGCTCGTTGGCGGGAATCTATTCAGTGTTCCCACTTGACAAAAGCTCTCCACAAGAAGCTGACAGCCCTTCCCCGAATGGCGCTATTGGCCAAACCCTCCCAAGGTCTAGCGGTTTGGGAGCTTCTGGGGAGCTTTGGCCTTTGAGGACGTCATGGCTTGTTTCATTTGAGCGCTCAAAATAGATTTCTGTTTGCGATGTGACATAGAAAGGGCTGTGTGTACCTTTACGACCAGGCCGATAGAACAGAAAGTGAAAGGGTTTCGGGCGCTGCTCACTTTTGAAAACTGCAACTTGCCGAGCCAAAGAATGCGAGAACGCCAGAAACCTCCAGCAATGCTTGGGAAAGCCAAGCGAGCCAACGCTTTTTGGTTCACTTCTCGATGTACCAGACCCAAACCGGGAAGCACACGAATCTTTGTCAGATTGGTGTCTGGGACGTGGCTTAACCAAAAGGACAAACCTCATTTAACCCACTTGTACCGCACCGGATCCATTGTTGTTGATGGGCTAAACCTGGGCCTTGCCAAGTTTAAACGAATTTGCTCGGGTGATGTTGAAGGGGGAAGTTCAAGGCACCCGGTGGCTGAGAAAACGCGTTATTTTGCCAGTTTAACGAGGGAAGCCGAATGACTTGACCCTTGCTTTTGGAGGAGTCTTCCTTGTGTCAACTGTTGGTGTTGTCAAAATAGAGCACCCTTTAAGATGGGTGTCGTGTTTCGGTTTTCCTTTTGGCTTCCCAAACCAACTCCTCCAAGTGGTACCGAGCCTCAAAAAACACATGGGGAAGGAGTGGCTGGATGAGCTGGATGCCCATAGTGCTTTGGTCGGGACGCCCATGCCATTCAGACGATGCAGTCAGCGCGATACAATAGGAGCGTGAAAGCTTGGATCGCCTCACTTGTGACCAGTTTCCGGACTTGATCTTTGGCAAGACCATTGGCCAGGGTCATTATTTTGATGGTCTGGTCTTTCCCTTTAACCAACCACTTACAGGGTGACTTTGATCATGGTAAAGGAATGAGGCCAGATTGGACAATCTTCACTTCAGACTTTGTTTGGCCAACCCACTCAGGAGGTGAGTTGCACACTTCCCCGTGTCGGTAACTGAGGATAGACACATACCTTGGTTGAATACGGGTTGCCCGACGTGGGCATAGCTTTAGACGGGGAAGCCTCGCCCATGCAACACTTGAGTGCCCAACATGACAGCTTCCAACTACTCAGCAAACACAAAGCCACTTTTGGGCGGGTCAAAGACTGACTCGCCAGAATTCATCAAAATGACACTGAAAAGTAATAAGTCAAAATCACGTGGAGCTTTACTGACACCGTGGATTGGTGCTTTGCTTGCATCTCTTTCCAAATTCATCCTGCAATACGGAGTCCTCAGTCCTCAGTGATAACAAGCATCCAAATGATGGCGGAACCCAAAATGGGCCTCTTTCTGATATCTAACTGCAAGTCAGAGCGTACTTGTTGCACATGGGGAGCCCTTAGTGGCAAAGGAATTCGAGGCCAACTCTTTGGAATTTGAACAACACCTAAATGAGGTTTGGTCAAGCATCAAGAGTCCATGTGGGAGGGACTTCCAAGGGGTCTATGTGGCCTTTTGGGTGGCGAGAACATGTCAAGTGGTGATGGTTGAAGGGATCGCATATGCCATGGTAAGGGATGGCCATCAACCACCGGATGCTGACAACCATAGGAATTCTCATCAAGGAAACTACAGCCATGAAGCATTCGATTGTTTCGCCATCTGCTTTTTGTTCAACGCCAAACTGTTGATCTTGTGACCCAGCAGTCCCTTTTGCTTGATTCGTCAAGGCAACCCAAAAGGTTAACTAGGTCCTCAACAGCGCATGTTTTTGAGTTGTCCTTAACCGACACCGAGAGAGGGGACCCTGCTTGGCGTCTCAGCTGAAGATTCTGCGGGAGTCAAGGAGCCATAGGTTCCTTGGGTTACCAATCTCAGCGGGGGAGTCAGGGAGCCATAGGTGAATTAGGTTACTAGTGGGTAAACAGGGCAAACCATCATGTAGTGTCAAGAGGTCCAAATTCCGGTTAAGTTGATCACATAGGTTGATCCTCACCCATGGTCCAAGTACCCTATGGGAAACTGAATCAAAAAGGCAAGCAACAGGTGACTATTTTGTTTTCAGGTCTCATTGGTTCCAAAATTGCCCGGTTTCTTCAGGTCTGTTGGTCTGACTGTTTGTCAAAGTCTCAAATCATGATCTGTTCATTGGTCACTAAACACCCTCCCCCCCCCCTCCACCCCTACCCCCCTGACCCCCCTCCCCTTCCCCCCTCCCCCCCTCTTCCCCTCCCAGGTGAGCTCCCTGGCGTCGCCTTGCCGGCAAGTCGCGCTCTGGAGCTGCTGCGAAGCCCAGATCTGGGCGCGTCGAGTGGAATTTTCGGGCTGATATGGCTGTGGTTGTCAAAACCGTTTTGGTACCATTTGGGGTAGGTGAACTCACCGCCCATTTTAGTCTATTTCAGTGGAGATTGGGATGTTCACTGGGGGTACGGGCTTTTGGCCCATGGCCATGTGTTTTGTTTGTTGGTTTTATAGGGAATCTATCACTACTGGACGTAGTTTCGCATTTTTGTACAGGGGGCTTAAGCAAGCGGACGTTGGGGTCCACCAATTCGACGCCCCAACGTTGGAACCCTCAGTGGAGAGGCATTTTGCACTTGGAGAAAAAAGAACCTCTCAATATATACTCGGACAACACATACTTGGGAATCTACGTGAAATAACAAACATATATTTAAGACCGATCCCTCAACACGACCCAAGTGCTGTGTGGGTGGACAAAGTTCAACAAATGCACCACCTAACAATCAAACCCATGTGGACAAGCCGCCTAACTGCTGGATTCCCTTGGGATTTGCAAACATACGTGTGGACTACAACGAGATCTCACCGATTCGGAGCTCCACGCAGTCACAGGCATGGGAACCAACCACTTAATACATTGATCAATGGCATCACCGAAGGGAACCGGCAAACATGTTCCATCCCATGATTCCAGTTGTACTTCTCTGGTTCTTGCTAGTGATCCTTCTTGGAAGGAAAGCCAGAAGCAGGGTAAAGACGCCCCTGGTCGATCGTTTTTGTTCGGGCTTTCCCCAAAAGAAATGAACATGGGGCCATTGCCAGCTTTAGCCTCCCTGTTCAGCTTCGTTCTCTTTGTGCTTTTCATTTCGTGTGTTTGTTTGTTTTTTCCCCAGACCCCTGGCACGTGCCAGCGCTAGGCCAAACAAAAAAACACAAACCCGCCTCGTGCCCTGTCAACCAAAAGTCATGGGTGGGATCCCTTAGGCCGCAGTTGGTCGCTCGGCTGTCGTGTGTAGGTCATGTCCTCACTGCGGCCTCCACTGGTCATGCCAGGCAGGAGGATTTTGCTGGACGTTCCGACGGTTTTTGGGGTGGGTAGGGACAGGGCAAGGGGTAGGGCTGTATTGTGTCTTTAAAGAGCGGAGAAAGTCTTTTTTTTTCAGCAAAACAGCAGAGAAGCTCATCTAGAGGCAGAGGGGTTGTGGATGACAGCTGCAACTTAAGCAAATGGAAGGGGGTTGTCACTGTTGCATACAACTTGTTGGCAAAATCCTTGGCATTGTGTGCCATGTATTTTGGCTAGGACGCCAGGTTTAATCATGACTCACATGGGAATGTACCTGCGGAAAAGGCTACTGGTTGCTTCCTGTGGGCTGGGCAGGGCTCTCTTACATGCGTTGAAACCAGTCCCTGTTGTAGGACATACCCATATGGAACTCGATTTGTTTAGACTGATTTTGAACCTTCAAATATTCGACCAGCGAACCTTAGTTGCATCGCACAAAGGCAGGTCTCCTCTAGCGCACTGATCCCAGGGCCCGCATAAGCACGTTATAGTTGCTTTTTTCTTCTTTTTTTCTTCGGGCCTGACCCTTCCATCCCCCTGTGACTCCGCGCACTGAGCTGCACTGAGCGAGGCAAGCAGGCAGGCAAAGCACACAAGCAAGCGCGCAAGGAAGCAATCAAGCAAACGAACAAATGAGCAAGCAACCATGAATCCACTTTTTTGTAAGATGGCCGTGGGTCCAAATCCCGTACCCCAGTGAACATCCCAATCCCCACTAAACTAGACTAGAATGGGTGGTGCACCTACCCCAAAATGGTGCCATTGGTTTTGACCCACAGCCAGATAGCCTCCTCTGATGTTCCAAATGTCCTTCTTGCCTTGGCAAGGCTCTTGCGAGATCCGTCTTGGGCTCTTGGAGCTCGAGCCAGGTTTCTCCCAGATTGTCTGAGGCACATGCGACGGACACCGACCTCCTCCGATTGCACGGCACCACCACGACTATTGTCTTTGCTGGATCCTAAGTTCTTAGCCCCTCTGTGCTGGCTATGTATGCTGGCAAGTATTCGATCTCCCACAACCTGCAGAAGACTCAATGCTTCTTTGATCATAAATGAAGATCCACATAGGCAGCAGTCTAAAGGCTCCCCTCCAAATGTCAAAATGGTAGACTGACGGCAAACGACCTCATCTTTTGTCTTTGACAGCTAGGCCAGGATAGAGCCAAAACACAAGCCTACGTCTTTACATGGCGTGAATGGGGTCAGTCTTCTACCCTCCAAGTGGGAGTGCGGCCATTGTATCCTAGTCTGTGGCCGGGAAATACAACCAAAGTATTTTGCCGCCTTGCTACTGCATGTTTACATCAAGTTAATTTGCAGACGAAGCTCGAATTTTTGATGGAGACTGCAGCATCTCACTACCATCTATTTTCTGTCGCCATCTTTGTTCTCGTTGCTTTTCTGTTTCCTTTTGGTTACCCTTGGCTGGAACCGCTGGGTTCAGGAACGCCAAGGCCTTTGCCAAGGACTGTCGGGGGCCGGGGATGTGAGCCTCTGTTAGTTCCCTTTGACGCCATCGCATGAGGCTCTGACAAGATTCCGGGTTTGGGGAGGGCGAGAAAGGGGGGACAGCCCCTCTTAGCACCCACGATGCTGATCCTGAGTCGAATTGTTAGGCCCCCACCTTGAATCAAGTCACCATTCATTATTGGGAAATCCCTCCCAGGTCCCCAAAAAGGTAGCCACCTTTGTGTTGGGTTTGCATGTTGTTCTCTTTCAAACAATAAAAAGGGGGGATTCTCCATTTCTAACCTACCCAAATGCAAAAGTGCCTCTTAAAGAAGCCAATTAGGATACGCTGCTGGAGGTTGTGGAAAATGGTCGGGCCGGTGTAGTTCAACTTGGACAAGTCCTGACCGACTTGCCCCTCCCACCCAACACTGAACCCAGCGGAAGGTCCCTGGAAAAGCAACATGGTCTTCCAGAACCCTGCTTTCATCAGCTTATATGTGGGTTGGAGGGTATTCTCGACGACTGGATTTCAGTATCACAGATGTCGGGTCCATCCAGCCTGATGCTCGCAACCCTCATTTCGTTGCGTGCACGTCCCCCTTTCACCATGACCGGGTGGTGAACCTTTGCCCTTTGATCTCTTGCAAGCAATCAGATCTCAGGCAATACTTGTCTTGGTGGCTCCCGAAGGCCATCCGGTTCCTTAGCTTCTTAGCCTGTTAGTGTTTAGTGGTAGTTTCCATTTAACCCACTAAAAGTTAAACTTTAGCGGGGGATCTGAGGGCAACCCAGTTGCTCCAGGGAACATCCGCTTAGCTACCACGGGGGGAGGACTTTGGCTTAAGACTTGCAAGGGGCATGCAGATCGAGATTTCCGCGTAACGAACCTGGATCCAAATTGCCAAGCTCAGAGTCCCCAGCTTAGGTAACAAATGGTTCCGAAGCAAGATTGTGGTTGACCACTCGGGGTTTATCCAACCACTTCGGTGAAATTGTCGGGAATCTCCCCCTCTATATGGGCGCTTAGTCTTTCGGAAGCGCTTTTGCATCAGAGGAGTGGATTCCAATTCCCACAGCTGTTCCAAAGTGCACGCCAAGAGGGCAAGGGAATCTCCCCCTTATGGGGGGCTGAGCCTTTGGGAAGCTCTTTTGTATCAGAGAAATGGATTCCATTTCCCACGGCTCCTGTTCCAAAGTGCACGCTAAAAGGGTGGCTAAATCCCCCAGTAGTGCCCACCCCTTTTTTGGGAAGGGTTCCCCCACTAAAATAGACGACAGAAAAAGGAAACGGTATTATTCCAACCTCTCTACTGGAGGACCTAGTTGGGTCCCCCGCTTGCAGGCGGGTGCGGATCTGGCCCTGCGATCGCTGGCGGGGCGCTATGCCCAGGACGGCGAGGCAAATCGTCAGATTTGTTTCGGCGGAAACCCCCGGCCCCCAACCCCCAACACTTCCCGACTTCCCCAAGAACGAAAGAAGTGGTTTTGGGTTGTTGGTAGTTGTTGGCTAAAAACAACCCAAAACAGGGAAGGATAAGAAGAAGAAGACGAAGAAGAAGAAGACCACACATGCTTTGCCATCGCCACCCGATGTTGAAAGGCGATGGCTGTCTTCAAAGGTAAGAAGTCATAAAGCCCCGAAACACCAAATGTCCGCAATGAAGCCGAGGCTGCTGGGAAAACATTTTTGGACACCCCCACACAGATTCGCCTGCCAGCTCCATAGAATTTTCACCTTTCAGAGCAAACTTTGAGACTGAGTTTCTTGCTGGAAAGGTACAGATGATGTATTTAGGTGGTCAAGTATAGGTACCCAAATGGACCCCTGACAAATGGAAAGCATGGGATAACACTTTCGGTCCCCTGGTTTAATTTTGACCCATACCCATTTAACTCTGAAAGTGGCCTTCACGTGGCCAAATCCATCAAGATCCGACTCCGGCCATAAATCGCGGATGGAACCCCCCATCCTTTGGGTGGGGAACAACTATCACTTGTGTATTTCCAAATAATTAGTTGTCTACCCCTATTTGGCTTGGCTGGAACCCCTGATGTCTGTTGGAACATCGATTGTTGTGAGGATCTATCAGGAGAGCTCCGTGTTGTCCATTTGGACCCAAAAAGGGATCCTTTGAGGAACGAAGCAGAACAAGCTCTCGAAATGGGACAGGTGAGAGTCTGCCAAAGGTGTTGCCAGTTTCGCAATTTCGAGCCGCAGTTGATAAAACATAGGGTACATGCCTCGGCATCACCAGGCACCACCCACCCAGGCTCTGGTATGTGGGCGGCCATGGGGCCCATGTCCATAGGCTCTTCAAAGCACCCGACACAGTGCGGTGTTTGAGCATACCTCCAATGGGTGTTTTGGAGCTTGGTGGTTTGGTGGCTAAGGAGGGGTTTCGCATTCATCTACAAAAGCCGCCAATCCAAATCACCAACTAAGGGTTACCTGAGTCTTCAAAGGATCTTTCACTTTGCACCATCCTCAAGGTGAGTGGATCCCAAGCCCAGATAGGTCACCCACTATGTTCCTTGTTTTTTTCAAGTGTGTGGTTCAAGCCCTTGGTCCCTTCCATTGCTTAATAAGAGTTTATATTGTCCCTGGTTGGTTTTAAAGGGAATCTATCACCACTGGAAGTATCTTTTTTTCCAGGGGGCGAAAATGCAAATGGAAGGTTACCTACAAAACCCAGGTACATGGATCCACCATCCCGCCTCCCTTCTCCAGGTCGCAGCAGCGGTGACCAGCGCCTTTGGGACCTATCTGCCGCTGAGCCGGGCGTGAAAAGGAGCCGCGCCGAGCGACGCATCAACGGGGTCGGGCTGCGCTTTGGGCCTTGAGACCTGTCGCCTTTGTTGCAGCCTCGAACATGGAACCGGGTTGCAAAAGCCTGGGAGTCCTTGGACAGTTTTGGTTAATGCAAACCGCTGTCTCCTTCAGCTCCCTTGCCCACGTGAAGCTTCGGCCTGACGGGTTTGGGAATGCTCCCTCACCCAGCCGCTTGCATGTTGTGTTTGAAGAAGACGCCGTGGAAGCACCAAGCTGATCCTCCCCATTTTGCGAGCCTCATGAAAAACGAAGTGACCAACTTGATCGGACGCCAGGGTGTTTTTCTCAAAGTGGGCGACCCCTTTGGATGGTGCTTCAAAGCAACAAATCGAACCAAAGCCATCGTCAGGGGCCCATGTTGTGTCCGTGGCTTTCTGTAGCAGTCGGCTTTGCATTTGAGTGCAGCCTTCAGCTCAGCAGAGTTACCATGATAGTGCCGGCCCCAAAAGGTGAACCTACTGTGGATGGACAAAATCCTGCACCATGTGAGACAATATGGGAAACCATTGTTTGTTGGTATTTACAGGGAAATCATCATTCCAGGGGTTCCTAGGTGGTGCAGGATTTTGTACATCCACAGTATTGTTTCACCATTTTCATTTTCTCCCAACTGTCGATCTCCTAAACTTTGTAAAGCAGGGAAGCCAGTCGCGACGTCCAGCACAAGATGCCCAGCTATCCAGTGGCACCCGTTTCCCTGTTTACCCTTCAATCATGGAAGCTGAGAAGAGGGCTTGAATGACTACAGTCCTCTTGAAGATGCCTCATGTCCACTTCCATGATGGGTTGACTTCCCGCATTCTGGACAGAATCTTGGACCTTTGGCCAATCATTCCTCTCGAGTTAAATACATGGGATGACCCCTAAACAGATGATACTTCA
>CAUJNA010003770.1:0-2500 GCA_963377175.1 Effrenium voratum | reverse complement strand
TTTTCTTGCGATCAGTGCGCCAGGAAGGGAATGACAAGGAGTCAGGGTGGGACTGAACCGGCTTGGGGGATTCCCTTATAAAATAACTCAAATTGGGGATGGTTGTTTTGAGGGAACGGTCATGCCTTTTCTCATTCCCTGAGAACCAGCAAGAAAAGAATGGCGAAGTCAAAGCGTCTGAAGCCAGGGGTCGGAACTACCTTCTCGCCAATTGATTTCATATGCAAACCGGGGGCATTGTTTTCGTGCAGGCGCCGCAGGAGTCCAGAGTAGCCATGAAGGCATCCATCATGGCGCAGGAGAAAGCTGCCATGCGGTGTTGCTGGTCGTGTCGTGCTCTGCTGGTTGTATTGTCGTCATGAAATAGCTCTTCTTACTCCCCAGATAGCTGAAACCTATAGGGGTTCAAACTTCTGATAAAGAGGGGACGGTGATTTGCGAGATTGACGGCAGGGTGCTAGGGGGCATGCAGCTGGGGGTGCAGTGTGCAACCCTCGACCTGCTTTACGCTATCTGGGGTCTATGCTGGTATTTGTTGTGTGTGTGTTGTGGCGTTGTCTTATTGTTATTATTTTGTTTTTGTGGAGGAGCCGTTTTGTTGCATTCTATTGGGCCAGATTATTGTGTGCTGTTGTCATTTGGTTGAGGACAACCTTAGCAGAGAAAGGAAGTGCCGTTTACGTGGACACTTTTCTTCGATTCAGCCGAATATTATTTTTGTTGCTTGTTGCTTGGTTTGGCGAGCGGACAAGTTGTGTGAAACACAGGTGGTGCTGCATGATTTGATGGCTTGTTTGTTTTTTGGGGTTGGTTGCTTGCTTGCTTGCTTGCCTGCCTGGCCTGCCTGCCTGCCTGCTTGCAGGTTTGGTTGGTTGGTTGGTTGGTTGGTTGGTTGGTTGGTTGGTTGGTTGGTTGGTTGGGGTCCGGACTAGGGGAGGGGCAGTTTCCCTTTGCAGTGCTGAAACAGTCACAGGCCGGGCCCTTTCCGGCATCGCCAAATGCGCCAGTGTCAACACAATCGCATGTGGAGGTCTTTGACCTTTTCGGACAGAACAATGTGTTCACAGACAAAATTCGCAATGGGACCCTGGAATGGCTTGGCTGTGTCCATGTGTTGTTTGTCACAAACCCTCCGAACACCAAACAAGATTTTTCCCTTCGGGGGTTAGAAGCGTGTCTCGTTGTTTGTTTCGAGAAATCATTTAAAAAGGTCCCCAAATTTCAAGACAACCATTATGCCAAGGAGAAACGGAGGTCGCCACCAGGTGCGATTCTTATGTTCCTTAGCCGGTGTTGCGTCGATGCCGTTTGGGTCCGAGTATATTATTTTGATGTAGGTTTGAATGGGGCAAGCAAACAAGCTCCCCAGCTTTCTTCCACTTGCTTACGGTTCAAATGGCCATGGCTCAAAATCCCGTACCGCCAGTGAACATCCCAATCCCCACTAACATAGACTAAAATGAGTGGTGGTGCATCTAACCCAAAATGGTACCATTGGTTTTGACCCACAGCCAAATATCTCTTTCGGAAACCGCTACGGGGCCGTAAGCGCTTCTGCTGGCTGACCAATAGGCGCTTTTGCAGGGATGGACGAAACCCCCAATTGCAAACCCCCAGGGCTCTTCTCCCAGAACCCGCATGTAAAAGGCAAGCCCTAGTGTCAGAATGGCGGATGGAATGCATGTCCATGCCAAGTTTCAGAACAGACCAGCTTCATGTTGCCCACTTGCGGCCATGCGGGCTTGAGACCCACCACCCGGGGGGAAAAAAAAAAAAAACAAACGCCCAACAGTCCCAGCTTTCTCAAAAGGCATCGGCAAAACCAACCGAAACCGAAACAGCGAGAGCGCTAACCGAAACCGAAACAGCAATGAGATCATGCATGTAGTTGGAATTGCCACTTCAAGCAACATGCGCGCAAACATGTATTTTTAGGTCGTTGGATTACATACCAGGTCGGAGGGCATTGTTTTGCAACTTCCTTCTCATTTTCCCCTTCATGTTGTCCTTGATTCTACAGCTCCAATCGGTTCAGTTGCCTCTTGCTCCGTGTGCTCCGTAGGAGACCAAGCAGAAGCAGCCAAAGGCAGGGCGGGCGGAGGCATTGGGGTCGGGCTGCGTTGTCCTTTGACAGCTCTGGTTGCAAAATGCATGTCGACCACGGCCAGTTGCTCTCAACCCGTTGTTTTTGGAAAAATCCAGAACGTTTGGGCACACAAGAGCATAGTTTCAATCAGGCAAATAAAGAAATGGCATGCTATTTTCCCATCATGAAACTTATAGGGACCCCCAACAGTATTCTGGTGTCTCGGTTTGAGCCAACCACAAAAGGGGCACCTCCAAAAAGGACATACCCAGAGTGGCTTTGGGCCAAACCACAGAGAGGCTCTCGGTGTGTGGGATCACTTGGACGCAAAAGGCATGCGTCGAGAGATCAAAGAGGGCAAAGCCAAGGCGAAGGCAAACCTTTTTCAGAGGATTCAACCCCCTCCAACCAACC
>CAUJNA010003769.1:362500-404264 GCA_963377175.1 Effrenium voratum | reverse complement strand
CTTCGTCAATTGCTTCATGCCAGTCCTGCGGGGATACGGGCCCTGATGATCTATCGATCGCCTGTGAACCCCTTCCACTTTGCAGCCTCGACATCCGATTAGCAAGAATGGTTTGCTCTTCATTTATGCCACCAATAGATTCGGAGGCCCACTTAGCAAACTTCTCGTGTTCGAGGAGAGCCTTCTCGAGCTTCAGGTTTAACTCCCTGAAATTCGCGTTCACCACACTGCTACTGGCCCTATCGGACGGTTGCGCGATAGGATCCAAACTCCATTCACCTGCTGGCGTCCTCATCCCGACGGTTTTCTCTACCGAGAACATCCGTTTCTCGAGCTTTTCCAAGTCCTTAAGGATCTCATCCTCGGAAGCAGCATGGCTCCTGTGGACAGCCTCACGATTCTCCTGAATCACCTGACGAAGCCGATCAGTCGAGGCCTCATTGTCCTTGACAGATTCGTGAACCTCGTGGGACAGTAGGTTGATCCTCTGCTCTACGACTTCAGCCTGTTCATCGATGGCTTGCCTAACAATGGCTTTGCTGTCGGGAATAACTTCCCTCGCAAACCGTTGAACTATCATACGCATCCTCCCGGCATCAGATTGAGTTGCTACCTCAGCTGTCAGGCGATCGACCTTGTCCTTCGTCTGTCGGCTCTCGTCGCTCCATTCCCTTCGCAAGGAACTCATCTGACCGTTCAGTAACCTGATTTGGTCCGCAAAAGTGTGAAACGCCTTCGCGACTGAGCCAGAGACCTCACCCCTCTCGAGCATCTCCTGGATGTGCAACTCAAACATCTCCTTTGCCCTGACGTCACCTGATTCGCCGGAAGACTGGGATCTGAGGGCGGGAGGGGTCGATATCTCGATCCTCTCAGCAGCCCCACTAGCCCCGGCATGTCTTCTAGGGTCGCCCACAGGGCAATCATCAATCCTGGGTGGTCTACTCGGGGTAGACCCCCTTCTCCGGCTATCGCCAGATCGGGGATCAACGTTGGATGCACGAGACTCAGGAGTAGAGTGAATGTGAACATCAGCAGGGTCGGGCATCTCCTCATCCTGCAGAGCCAAACCCTTTGGTGAGGGGCTAGCCCTCCTTGCCTTCGACCTATCGGTCTCAATGGCGAGAGGTGACGGCCTTTTCGCAGAAACACTACGTTCCCTGGCGGTCGAGCCCCATTGAGGTGTGAACTCGTTGCTAGACCTCAGCGTTTCAAGATCGCTGGTATCTCGCCCTAACGGGCTGGCGATCGACGGACGATCTTCGATCCCGAGTGCATCGGCAAGCCGACCATCTCTGGCACCTGTCCTAACGACATCGGCAGCCCGCTCAGTCATCCTCGGCGAACCAGTAACCCGGTTCGAGTTCACATCTCTCTGATTCAACGGACCTCCAAAGGTAATGTTGGGAAAAGGGGGAACATTCGGGGTATCACCAATCGCCGGAGGACCTATCGGTCCCTCACGGTCATGGATGGCCTCCAATCCCCGAAGAATTTCCCGACTATCCCTAGCCCTCTCTCTCTCGCTTCGGACGTCCCTGTCAACACGAAGGTCCCTGGCGGCTCCACGAGAGAGGCTCCTGGGCCTCGCAGCATCACGGACCCTAGCACTTCGGCGTGATTGGTCCTCCTCCTCATCCGCAAAATTGAAATCTTCGCCATCATAGGACTCAGATTTGGCAGTATTAGGGTTGGGCCTACCGGCATCAGATTCCTGCTTTGAGCTACTGCCCCAACCTGCGGTTGATTTCAACAGAGCATCGTATCCGAAGTCTGAGAATTTCCGCTCCTCGTGCTCATCAAACTGACCTGGATTTTGAGAACCAGTGGATCGGCCCGGGATACCTCCCGGAGCCAGAACCATAGTCCCTGGTCCCTGCGGCCTATTCTCAAACTCATCCGAGACCTGCGACTCACCTGGAACAAGAGATCTCGGAGGTCGAACCGGCATGGCCTCCGGGTCATCCGAATGAGGGCGGGCCATGTCCATTGCCATGCTGATGAAGTCAAAATGTCCACGCCTGTGACCTGATTCAGAGCCACTCCTATCGGAGTAAACCCTTCGTGTCTGCTCGTCATCAGTGGCCTGGCGGAAAATACGATCGTCTCCATCGTCGGCGTACCTGCCACGGCTCCTGGGTGTATCCCTACCGGGATCTTCACCCCTGCGGTCCTGACCTGTCGAACCTGCTTCGAAATCCTCGTAGTCATAGTCCGGTAGGTCCTCACCTGAGCGGAGGCCACCTAGGATGGCCTCCTCATCCACGACGCTCCTTCGAGATCGTGGGGTCGACATAGAGCTTGTAGTTGATGGTCTCAAGCGCGTAGGAAAGTCCTACGGCTGATAACCTGTGATTCGGGCACGAGCCTGTGCCCAGGCAATGGGTAAGTTGGGGTAAACAAGCCACAAAAGAAAGGTTCCCCAAAAGCAAACCAATCCCCGGTCCCAAAGATCAGGGTTTCCCACACACCAGAGAACAACAACCAAAGGAAAACAAACCAAACAAGAAAAGGGTTAACCCGCAACCTTGGTCGACAACAGGCCGCACGACTGGTCCCTACCAACCTGGCGGCGGCCCGAGGTCTCTTTCTCCCCCGAGATGCCGTCGGTCGACGCAGGGGTTCGGCGACGCCCATTCGAGGCGCGACGGAACCCAAAACTTGAGCCAAAAACACCACAGGTCAGTCACTAACGCGACGTTCCTGATGATGATATGAACCATGGCTAATCACACAAATAAACAAACAAGCAAACAAACAAACACACACACACACAAACAAACAAACAAACAAACAAACAAACAAAAAACAAACAAGCAAGCAAGCAAGCAAACAACCAACCAACCAAAGAAACAAACACACACACACACACACACACACACACACTCACACCACACATACGCCCACACACGCATGCAAACACCCACACGCAAGTACAAACACACACAAACACACACCAAAAAACAAACAGACACAGACACAGACACAGACACAGACACAGACACAGACACAGACACAGACACAGACACAGACACAGACACACACACACACACACGCAAACACACCCACACACTCACGCAAATACATACGACACCAACCCAAACACCACACGAACACAACCACAAACACAACCACAAACACAACCACAAACACACACACACACACAGCCACACACACACACACATGCGCGCAGACACACCACAACAAACACACTCCGTCCCCCTCACGGAAATGGCCTTCAACTGGCCCATGAGGCTAGAGGACGCGGTTTGACCCCTGCGAGGCAAGCGGGTAGGTTGGAGGTGCCCTATCATAGGAGCCAACCCCTCACCGGACAAGCTGAGAAACCAGCAGGAAGTTCAGAGAGTCGCCAAAAACAAACAAAATGAGCAACAACATTTTCAACAGCAGTTGTTTTCAAGGCAAATATGGCAGGTCCGATCTTGCTTTTCTTTCACACGTTTTCTCATTCTCGCTGCTTGTCGTGGCAAAGTCAAGAACACGTTGACTTTAGCGATGCGGCAAAGTCAGCGGACTGATTTTGGCGTTGCTGCTACCTCACCCCTGAAAAGAAAAGTGAAAAAAACTGCACTAGACCGCTCAAGGCTCCCCATTTCTAAGATGCGAAAGGGACGCAGGTTGCCCAAATAGATCAAGCACCGGGACCAGCTGGTTCAATGGCTTTACATGTGCCTGGTGAGTTCTTGACGTATCTTTCGAAGGACCCTGGAAAACTAGGAGTCTTTACTCTCCTGCAAGCAACGGATTTGGGTAGCGCCCCTTAAGCCAAAAGGAAACTCCTTTCATTCTTTGGCCCAAACAGGTGGACGTTTGCACCATCCCCAAAAAGGGCAGGGACACATGAGGAGCCCTAATGCACACTCCTTGGACCGTCTCTGGGACCCCTTTCTAGGATGCCCCTTGGGGTGATTTGAATATCACCAACCGGTTGACATCTGATCCGATGAGTTTCCTTGTGGAAGGATGTGGGGCGCCTTTCTGCTTGTCGAATCAAACCCTTCGCTCACAGGGCGTCTAGAGCCCAAAACGGTTTGCCTGAGACACGGCCGAGCCCAAAGAGTTTTGAGAGTTGGGAATGCCAGGGGTTGGTTTGCTCTTGGCTTGCCTTTACTTGCAGTTCCCGGCGAATCGTCCGGTTCCGTAGGTGTTTAGTTGTTTTTAGTTGGTTGTGGTTGGGTTTCCATCTAACCCACTGAAAGGTAAACTTTTAGCAGGGGATCTGACTAGATGCACCCATAAACTTGGGGAGCCATGCTTGGTGCACTTGGAAGTTTAGCGAACCAAGCCTAAACCACATGTTGGTGACTTGTGTTTCAAAGGGTTGTCCCTGGGCTCAACCACCTTCTCCCGGAGTAGGAACCCCTGCTTTTTGTTTGACAAAACATCTTTTATATGCTTTCCTGTTAATACCTCTGCACGCTCTATACGTATTCACTTCACACCAGTGTTCTGTTTTCAGAGGACGTAACCAATACACATATACACTTCACTCTCCCTCTCTCCCTCCCTCCATCCTCTAGCAGCTCTCACTCGTCCCAGGGATATACATTTTACCTTTGTGGGGCGCACCTTGTCTCACTTCTTACTTCTTGAGTGGATTGGCCAACAAAAAGTACCCCCGATTCTTTGTCTGCCCCTGAAAATGGTCCAAACCCAATAAAAGTGACGATCAAGTCCGAAACGGGGCTCAGGGAGTGAGTTGTTCAAGGCACAAGCGACCTGGAGACTTTGGGCACGTCCGACGCACCGCTCCGCGGTCGCGATGTCTTCGCCTCGCAAAGTTGCCCTCCACCGCCAGCCCAAGGTGTGGCCCCAGCCTCGGAGACCAATGCAAGTCCAGGTCACCCAAGTCTTCCAACACCCTCCAAGGGTGGTCCATTTGTACCTGCAGTGCTCTTGTGTCAGCCATTTTGGGTACAAATGGACCACCCTTGGAGGGTGCTGGTTGGTATTTTGTATGTTTCTGGTCCATATTTGTAGGAAACCTTGGGATGTAACGTTTTACCGAGATTTGGTTGTACCATTTTGTATGTTTATGGTCCTATAAACAATCCGTAGCTTAAACTCCGGCTGTGCCTTCCAAATTGCGAATTCACTAAAAGGGGGCAGGGGGTCTGGTTCCAAAAGTAGGACACGACATGCCTCTGCCTGAAGCATCACCCCTCAAGGAAACTCGCTTGAACTCGGCCACCGCAAGCCGAGCAAAGCCGCCCAAAAGGGAACTGGGAAGAAGCCTTGAAACGGCTCATGTCTCGGTGTCGGCGTCCCCCGCACGCTGGTCAAAACTCGAGTGGCTTGCACCCCGCTGATTCTATAGGCTGAGCCTTTGGCTGGAACCCCTCAGCAAGTCCATCGACACAAGAAAGCCCAGGGCCTTTCGGGACCCGAACGCTTCCACATTCTAACTGAAGGAACCCAGGGTTGGGCAAAATCTAGTTGTAAACAAACAGGCTCTGATCTCTGTTGAAAGGAAGACCAACAGGAGTTGTGAGATTCTACAAGTCCTTCTGCTGCTTAACCTTTTTCAAATGGCTGCGGAAAGCAAGCCTCTCGTGATGCCACAGTGGGCCATTCTCATTGCTACTCTACAACTTCACAAAGGATTCCGGTGCAATCCAAAACCGACTTTTTACAACCATGGAACTCACAAACAAAAACACCATCCACACGAGAGTGTTCCATCCCCGGCAGTTGCGGAGTCTTAAGGCCAGCCATGGCCAGCAAGCAGCTGAACTTGCATTTCAAGGCCAGCCTAAAAAATGAAATTGCATATTGTTCCAACCCTGCCCAAATGAGAATGGCCCTCGCTGGCATGCGGAAGTCCCTGATTTAGTGGGGCAGGCCCCAAGCCGCGGCTTTGATAAGCCAGATTTTGCTGGCAATGAGCCCAACTACTCAAGGACCAGACTTTCTGAAAGCCTGCCGCGAAGAACACCCACCTATCCTGAAGGCTTACCTACATGCATGTGCAAATCAGAGGGGGGAGCCAAATGTGGCTTCATCCTTTCAAAGCTGAAAACATCACGCTTTTGAATCCCTGAGGCTGCGAAAATCGGTGCCCATCCCTTGTTGCGATACGGCCTGGAAGCGGACTCTCCAGCCATGAATGCTGAACGGAAGGCGAGTGGTTTTCCTCATAGCATGTGGCAGGACGCGGCCCGAAAACCAACATACTACCACACTCCCCCCCTCTAACATCGTCACCTACGGTTGCGCAAAAGTGGACGGCACAACTTCCCTATTTAGGCTTCATCACTCCCCCATGAGGCGCATGATGCTTTGCTTTCACACTTGCGTAAATTCATTCGAGCTTGCCACGAAACACCAACCTCTTAGGGAAATTAATGGCAACGATTGAGACTTTCCCCCCCCTATGTGACAGACTCATCACATGGGCGTTATATCTCCAGAATCGCCGAGCTCGACCAATTTGCGAGTGACACGAGCTCCCCGGCTGCTGAGGCCAACCTGCCAGGGATTCACGCACCGATCGAGTGGATGGGTTTTCCAGCCCAGATCTGTTTACCTCAGACATGGTCAACGGAAAGAGGATCAAAGTCCGCAGAAAATGAGAGGTTCCCAAGAAAAGAAGTTGACAACTATGGAAAAGCTTGCCCAAACAACTTGGATTGGATAGCATCCTGCGTGGCTCATTTTACGCGGAGTCACGCAATGACTCTAACGACTTGACGTATAGTGTGATTGTGTGCATGCACATGTCTGTATGTATGTCTGTAGGGTGCACACCTTTACGCTTGTGTCCCTGCATGTATTCACGTAAGTCTATACGCCTGTATGTGTGTAAGTGCTTGTGTGCATTTGTGAGTACATGTGCATACATGTATGGATGTACGTATGTACGCATGCATGTATGCATGCGCGAATACGTATGGGTACATGCAACTGCCTATGCATATATATATATATATATGTGTGTGTGTGTGCGCATGCTTACTTGCTGACCTGTAAGTGTGTGTGTGTGTATGTGTGTCTATTTTTTATGTAATTGTATCCGTGCATGCGTGCAAGCAATGCAGTCATATATGCATGATGCGCGCATCATGCATGCATGCGTGTGCGTCTGCGTGCACCTCCCTGCCTGCCTGCCTGCCTGCCTGCCTGCATTCGATCCAGCTGTCTATGCTATCTGTCTACCGACCTCTGTGCCCCGATCAAGATTCACCTTGCTCTCCCCACCTTCGACGCCAGCAAGAGGCCCAGTCCGCGTGCGTGAATTGTCCTTCGGATGTGGGGCATTTGTGGCCAGTTGGGCGGGTCGACCGAACTGGCTGTGCTTCATTTTGAGTCTACCCTCCAGGGTTTCAACTGTTTTCATCACCTCCTGGTCTCCCCAACCCGTAGAGAAACAATTGGGCGAACAACTACCCCAAAGGCGCAGAAACAACAAAGCAAACCAAGCAAGCAAGCAGGCAGGCAAAGCAAGCATGAAGCAAGCATGAAGCAAGCATGAAGCAAGCATGAAGCAAGCATGAAGCAAGCATGAAGCAAGCATGAAGCAAGCACGAAGCAAGCATGAAGCAAGCATGAAGCAAGCAAAGCAATCAAGCAAGCATGAAAGCATGAAAGCAAGCAAACAAGCAAACTAAAACATTCCAAGAACAGTGACATATTGCTTGTCCTGCGCCAGGTCTCTCCGAAAGGGCGTGGCTGTCAGCTTTTCACGCTATGCGGTGCCCTGATGCCCCGTGTTTTTGCGCATCTCGTGACGGGTTTCGCCTGCTGGCTTCAAAATACATTTGGGTCGAGCCATAATTCTGGGCACTAAATAAGGGTCTGGAAAAAAAGGCAACAATTTCTCACCCCCTCTTTGGTTTCCCTTTGGGTAAACTTGGGCTATTCAGCACCCGGAACACCTCTTCTCACTTCCTGAGTGGATTCCTGGATGGGCCAAACAAAGTCCAAACTTTTTGTTTGCCATTAAATGGTCCAAACCAAAAAAGTGACAATTTTATGCCAAACTGAGCCCAAACGCTCCCTCTATCTCCCTCTACTCCCCTCTATAAAACACAAACTTGGGATACCCCCAGCTCCCAACAAAACCAGCGAGCCTTTTTTCAAGCCACGCCCAAAACCCCCCCCAAAAAAAGAAGAACCGCCCACCCGCCGTCCGCGCGCCGCGCAGCGCCAATTTTTTGTTTCCTCTCCCCGCGCGCGCCGAATCGCCGCGACGTCAGCCGCAGTTCTCCAGCAGCTCGGCGAGGCGGAGGTGGCCCAGGGAGCTGGTGGTGAACTCCTAGAGACGCCCCAGAGGTGGGAAGGGGGTCCTGGGGGAGGGGGGGCGGGGGGGGAGAGGGTGGAGGGGGGGGAGTGGTCCTCCAGATTTGAGAGGTTAGACTAAGTTGGTGCCGGACTTTGTTTTCCTGTATTTTGGTGGGGGAGCCCTCCCAACCAAAAAAGCTGGTGAGAAAGGGCACTGCTGGGGGACGTAGGGACGTGGGCCGAGGGGTGTCTGGGGGCGGGGGATGATGGATGCCTTACTTCCGAGTGGAGTGGCCGCAAAAAGTCCAAACGGTTCAATTGAAACTGGTCTTCCCAAAAAGTATTGAAAGTCTGCGTGCAACCACCTTCCTTCTAGTAGTTGTCAGGATTTTAGGGTTTGAGTTTGGAAGGTAGTTCTCTAAGTGTCCGTGGCACAGGGGCGGGCGGAGCAAGGCTGACTTTTGTGGAACTGTTGGTGGATATTTTCGGGTTGAGTTGTGTTGAAACAAGTCTTTTGACGTATTTGTTCTGATCAAATATCTTGTTGGTTGGGTTTTGACTCGGGATGCCCCGAATCTGTTGGGTGGCGGGTTGCGTGGTGTGTTTTGTTGATTACTTGTTTGGTTGACGTTGGGGGTTGATGCTTGGGGGTGTTTGTTTAGTCTTGTTCATATGCGCTTTGGAACCAAGACCCCGCGATGCCAAAAACCTGTATAGTCAGTCGCTTTCCATTCGGAATTTGGAAAGAAGATCTGCAGAATTAACCATCGCGCCCTGTTCTTGGTTGATGTTTGTGGCTTCTTTGGGGTTGGTTGGTTGATGCCTGTTGCTTTTTGATTTGCGAGGCATGAATTTCTTAGAGATTTGTTTGTTTGTTGAATCGTATTTGGAGAGTTTCCGCAACATATCTCAAAAAAAACATGTTCCATGTTCTGACACCAATCCGCAGCTGAGTTAGCAAGAACTGGAATATGCCTTTTCAACAGCGTTGGGCCTGGAGTGGGCCACGGCAAACCAAATTGTTTCGCTGCTTGAGAGTGAAAAGCTTCCCTCCAATTTCGTGGTTTGGAGCCCGGTACTTGGTGGTTAGGGGGTCGTTTCCCCAAACCACCTATCCAAGCCACCAATTAGGGGTTGCCTGAAAAATTGGAAAACAAGAACAAAACAACTAAAAAGGCAAGCCATAAAATCTAGTAGCGTTACGACTAGAACGATGCATTTTCTAAGGGGATGGGACTGCAGGCAGCTTCACTCCAGATCTCCGGTGGGCTTCTATGGGGGCCATGGGGAGGACATTTTTTCGGAGCTGGTTTTAGCGTAGCACTGCGGGTGTGGACAGGGGAATTCCCTATCCGGTGCTTTGGAGCCCCCTTTGATCGTGTCACTGCGTCCGCCTTTGTTTCCACGCTCAAAGTCAGCAGAGCCAAGTGGCCTCCACTCACATTTCATGTTGATTTTTGGAGGGAGGGTAGCCTACCTTGCAACTTGAGATGTCTTTAGAACAAGGGCCCGAATACGGAGTTCCGGTAATTTGCGTGGTGATTCCCTCATCAAATCCAGCGGGGTTTGCATGCGACTGCGTCCCAGGCTCGTTGCGCTCGAGGATGGCCTGGGTTGGACTAGCCCTCTGCTGCAGCTCCTTTTCGACCAGCTCCTGGCAAGCTGAGGCTTGCTTCATCGGTACCCATATCATGCTTCTATAGTTGTGGGGCAGTCATTGCTTTGAGATTTGGAGCGAACCTCAGGGGGGGGGGGGCAACAAAAGACTCCGATCGCGAACACATCACGCTCGTTTTTGCCTTCCTTCTTGGTCTCTTGGTGCTGGGTCCATCTTAACTTCCAGAAGGGCAAGTTGGACAACTGCAATTCTTGGGCCAAGGATAGAATCATTTTCTTGTTGACTTTCACGAAGATGCATGGAAGACTTGCACACTTTAGGGCCTAATAGAAGCCTGATGTCCATATTTTGGAACGATTCTTCTTGGGGGCAACTTTGCGCCTTGTGACGAGGGCCAACCAGATGCCCCACAACGGTTCGTGAATCGCCGTTCCCTGTGCCAGAAAGGAGTCGGGGAGCGTAAGCCTAACGCAGCACAGCAAACTCATGTCAACCGGTCGGTCCGTCATGCTTCAAGATTTGTCAACGCCAAACCCCTGGATCATACCCCTCCAGGAAATTAGAGGGCAAATACGTGGTCACAACCAAGACAGAAGTGCAATATATTGGTGTCTGGCCTAGGGGTCTGTGGGTCAAATCTTTGAATATTTGAGGGCCCATGGAACACCTAAGCAAGTTGAAAACAGAAAGTCCTGAGCAATCACAGGCTTCCAAGAATCATGACAACTTCCCAGTCGCTTTCATTTACGGAAATTAGGTTACCTGGCGAGCAACAGGAAGGAAGAAACCGAAGCCAGTGCAGCTAAGTTTTGTCTACGAGGCTCTTCCCAAAAAAAAGTGAACAAATTCTGGGTTGATCGGGTCTCCTCTCATTGGTGATTTGAATTGGTGGTCTGGAGGGTTGCGGCTAGTCCCCCACTGGAACCAGGGGTTCAAATCCCAAAACCTCCAATCCAAACCGCCAACTATGCCTTGCTTGAGTTGAGGTACTTCTTGCAAGCCATTCTAGCATATAAGGCAGCCAACTGCCAACCCTAGTCGAGTTTGGCATCCAACCACCCCGTCCTTCTTCCCCTTCTTCCACCCAACCTCGGACTACCAGCGCAAGCACATTGACCTTTGTTTCTATACTAACACTGCCACCAAGGCCTTCATAGGCATTGCCATAGACACAATTGAACCAGGCAATTAGTAGGGCCACCTACAACAATGACAATGTTGCCCTTGTGGGCATGGCACTCGGGCGCTGATCGCCTCAAGTTATTTGTTGTTGCGCTTGTTTTGTTTGTTTTGGTTTATTATTGTTTTTGGTTGGGGGGGAGGGGCCCCAGAGCTTGCCTCATCCTTCTGGTGGATCTTCCAGTCAGCTCCCGAATTGACCAAGGGAACAGAACCACGTGCCAAGTGCCCCCGCGCCATACGGGTAGAACTCAGGGAGTGATGCAACCGGAGCCAAATGCTCCAACTATGACTTCCTCCGAAGCCTAAGGTCAACCAGATCCACACAAACACAAACACAAACACAAACACAGGCACAAGCACAAGCACAAGCACAAACACGAACACGAACACGAACACGAACACAAACACGAGCACGAGCACGAACACCAACACCAACACAAACATTAAACACACACACAGACAGAAAATGCACCATAGACAAATCAGGACAAATCAGGACGATCATTGCCTGGCAAAGCCATGGTTTACTTACGAGGGCTAGGGCTTACAAGCACCACCTCACGACGTGTGGGCCCCGACTGAGGGTGACAGCCAAAAAGACATGCAAGATTTGCTTGTCACTCCGGTTGCTTTGACATGCCTGACGCGGCAAAGGGCACTTCAAAAGGGACCCCTGTACAAAAGTATCAGCCCAGCACTTGACCAAACTCTTCACATTGAGCCTACCCCAGGATCTGAAATCATTTTGGAGGAGACGCCAGGAATGATGATCCGAGACTTCCATTTGCTTTTTCGCCCCTTGGGAAAAATAAAACAAATTTCCCGTAGTGATAGACTCCTTTTAAAACCAACAGGGAAAAAACAACAAGGAAACATGGAAGGGGAAAAATGGAAGGATAAATTCCATTAAAACCAACAGGGAAAAATACAAAAACATATTGAGCAAATTCTAGGTCCTCCAGCAAAGAGGTTAGAACAATAAGGGTACCCTTTTTCCTGTAGTTTATTTTCGTAGGGGAACCCTCCCAACCAAAAAAGGGTGAGAGAAGGGCACCTAGCTGGGGACCTAGTCTTAAGCCAACTGAAGCCATGATGGCTCGAGCCATCTTTTTTTTTGTTTAAGAGCCTACGGAAACCAATGGAAGGAGAGAAGCAAATGGAAGGAGATAAACATATTCTTAAGCAACTGGAAGGAATAAACAAACATATTAAAGCCAACAGTTCCCATGAAAACCAACAAGGAAAACTACAAGAACATCTTAAGCAACTGGAAGGAGAGAAGCAAAACTGTCGACCTGCTGCGAGCTGAGCGTCTGAGCTCACCTGGCCCCGTCTCAGGGCTGCCTCGGCATCGGCTTCGGCCTCCATGTCTAGCTCGAGCTCCAGTTGCTCCAGGTCTTCTTCGCTTTTCAACTTCCTGGATCGCCAGTTGCTGATTTTTGTTCCATGAACTTTACCCCAACAATTGGCAACAGTGACGAAAAAAACAGCAACTTGGCTATCTAGGTTAGTAGAAAACCCAACAGAGAGGCAAGCAAGGCTCTGGAAGCTTGAAAACCATGCGGTGTCGGCTTCCTTTTGGGGAAACTTAAAGACGGTTACTTGGCATTCTCATGCTATTCAAAATCCTGGGCTGGCCAGCCCTCATCCGGGAGCCCGACCATGGCACACATTTTGGGAGCTTTGATGCATGGCTTGTTTGGGCTTCCCGATGTTTTTAATTGGGTTGTTTTAAGCATCACTTTTGGGGTGATGTTCAAAGAGGACATTCAGGGAACCGTTTCCGTACACCCATATTGTGTAGACCCCAATTGCACCCCTCGAATGATGGAAAAGCAAAGTAGTTCATTGGAAGGGTTGTTTTCTGACCAAAAAGTGGGGGGTGTCACGCCTGTATAACCCACATACAACCACCGATTGAGAAGGGCGCTTCTAGTCCTGCAGTTTGACGGGGGGGCAACCCCCAAACTCGGTCCTTTCCCCAAATCGAGTTTCCTCTACAAATGATGCTTGTTGGTGGGTTCAGTGTGTACCAAACCAAAACTGGGAGGCGTGATCAGAGCTTGGCAGCCCATTGCTTAGACGAGTTTTGCCACTTCTGCTTAGGCAATTCCCTCCTTGAAGGGGGGGGCTGGTTGATCACAGGCTTTGCACCACCCTGGTCGCTTCCCGACCCAAAGGGCAAAAAAGCCGCTTTTCAGGCCTCAAGAACTCTAGCCTCAGGAAGGAAAACGAAGGTAAGGCAACCAATTGTTCAAAAGATGATCAACATCCAAGGGTGGAATCCGGAGGCACGTTTCCGGACCCATATGCTTGCCAGGAAGGTTTACCATGATCCCTTCCATGAGAAGGTTTTAAGCGTTTTATGTGGTGGCTGGGGAGGGCCTCCCTAGCTGGGTTGCTCGCAGCCGATCCTTAATCCTTCTTTGCCCTTTGTCATTTTCGTTGCTCCTCCCCCATCACCACTGAAGCAGCTCCAAAGCAAGACAGGGACCAAAATTGGCTTGTCCCTTTCACCTCTCTCCCCTTTGGCCTTTCCAGGCCTCTTCTCGCCGCTTTCCTTGGCCGCGTCCCGCTCCGCCCGAGCCAAGTCCGGGATTCGCAGCAGGTGAAGCACCGGCCGCGGGGACCTGAGTGGAGATCCCGGAGATTCAAGGGAGTACGTGGACACATGGACGTGAGGTACACCTGGGGTAGGTATGCCTGATAGGCAACTATGTATGTACACTGACAATCTCTATCAACAAGTGCATATATACATATATCAATATCTATATTCATAGCCCAAGTGATTCCGTGTGCACGCGACAGGGGAAATGAAGCAGGCGCGCCTGAGGCTATGTGGCACCGTGGATATCCAAATCGCGTCGGCTATGGTCTGCTGCCCGCCAACAAATATACTGTCTCTTGCAAAGAAAGCCTCTGCACTTCCATGTTTGTTGGTGGGAAGATATACTCATGGTTTCTATTAAGTAGGGAGAACATCCAGGCACCTCCCAAGTGCTTTATGTGTCAACTTCCTCTATATCATTAGAATTCTATAACTAAGATGATTTAGACCCTCAAGAAATGACAATGTTTCGTTTTTGAGCCTGGTTCACTACTAGAAGCACCAACGATTCCAAGGTTCCGAGCGGTAAGACGCCAGAATTCACAAAAAATAGTTGATCACTAGAGGGGCCATTCAAGAAAAAATCCTTCACTTATTGGAAAAACCGCCCCAGTCAATCCACCAGTTTGATCAATTTGCGGCCACCTTGCAAGGAAAGCCCGGGTTCATGAACACGTGGTTGACCCATCAGGGGGTGTATACTATCTCAGTGAACTTGATTTTTTCTGCATGGGATTTCAAAGGTGTTGGAATTTATCTCGGGCGCCCTTGCGTTTCCAGATGGCTGCGCCATGGGACCAGTGATGGGACATTTAAGCGCACTCCAAAGGGCACCCAGCCAACAAGTGTAGGGCATGAATGAGGGGAACCCAGTCGATTAACAAGGGCATGGTGGATTCATAGGGGCAGTCCAACCCTATGTTCAAAGAGCATCTGACAGGTTCACAAGTCTGGAGGTAACATAAGGGGTGCCTGAAAAATTGGGCACACTGTTTGATCTGAATATGCCTCTTTCTCCAAACAGGGGAGGTTGAGTTTTCCAATTCGTCTGGCTCTTTGGCTTCCTGCTGCAGCCCAGGTGGTGAATGTTGTAGTGCTCTACGGCTAAAAAACTATTCAAACCTTGACCTTGGCATGATGGAGGGGTTTGGAAATCACTATGTTGAGAGGCTCGATGCCTCAAGTTATTGGTTTCATGTGGGTTTCTTGCTCAAGCAACCCTGAACGGTGGACATCGGAAACCCTAATCTGCAGCCACTTGGGTTTCCTTGCCCCAAGCTCTCCGAGGTTTGGGGCTGGTCTCCTTGAGCGTCTAGTTCTTAAAAAAGAATCCAAGACCTATGTTGAATCTATATGGTTGGTCAACAATAGGGTAGCCCCAACATGGGTTGCCCTGGTCAATGGGAACCTGGACTAAAATCTATGGCTTAATTTTGACCCAATGGCCAGATCTATTCTGTACCTATTCCATCGATTTACCTACATACATTGAACTAATTTGTCGCTGTAGTCTATGGACCTACTTTTCCATTGCAACTATTGAATCGACCTATGTATATTGAATTATTCTTTTCTATATCTAAGTTATATTTCAATTCGTTCGGGGGCCTGGTGCGGCATCCTTCCCCCCCCCCAAATTCACCAGAATTAGTTGGCTCTTTTACCATACCTTTCCCACTTCCTGAGTGAATTGGCCAACAAAAGTCTAAGCTTGTTGTTTACCCGCTTACCCCTAAAGCTTTCTTCCCAAGTACAAGTCCAGAAACTCGGCGAGTGAGGTTCACTGGAAGATGCTTTTGTGATAACTGGGCAGTTTCAGAAAGGGGAGCATTGGCCAATGCTAATCCATCATTCCTACTGAAATGCCATTGATCTAAGGGCCCTCTTTCGGAACCCATGGGAAGGATAGGCGAGGATTAAAGATGCAACCACTTTGCCTTTTGCAGTCAGCTAAAGTTGTTCCCCTTGAGGTTCTCAAAACTGCCCCCACCCAAAAACTAAACACGGTGTTGTTTGCTTATGGCTCCCTTAAAACCCAACAACAGAGGTTCCCCAAAAAGGGGCCACCCTCATGTTGGGATTCTCCTATGCTGACAGGTGTCGTGCATTTCACCAACATGCATTTTTATTGACAGGTGATCTTTAAAATCACCCAAAGGGGCAATGCGGGGACATATAGGAAAGCCCCCAAATGCTCCACCTACCTTCCTAAAGCATCCGAACAACCGAACAACACAAGATCCCTAAAATTCACCCACACCCCCCCTAAACTGATGTTTCGCCATTTTGCTTCAACCCCTCCCCCGAAAATCCATCCGAACCCGAATCCGAATCCCAATCCACCGTCACGTTCCGTCACGTCCGTCACGCTCGGTCCGTCCCATCTTCGGTGCGCGCGAAGCGGCCGGGAGGTGAAGTTCTGGCAGAGGTCCTGCTCGCCGCTCTCGCGGCTGGGCTTCGCCAGCACCGAGGCGTGCCGGATCAGGCCCTTCTCCCCTCGCATCGAGTCACGCGCTCGCGCTCGCGACGGGGGCGAGCCCCGCACTGCCCGAGAAAACCGGCCAAGAAGGAGACCCACACGTTTTTTTGGGTTTGCCACCAACATGGGTCCACACCCAAAATGCGAGGCAAACTTTTCATGTTCACCACCAAAATGGTAACCAAGCCCAAAAAGTGACTAGAGTCCATGAATTTCGGGGAGTGAGGCTGCCTTTGCGGAAGAAGCTTGTGGCTGTGAAAAAAATAGGAGCCCCTTGTTTGATGAGAGGCGTTTGGGCATCGAATCGCTTTTTTTTTTGTTTTTGTTTGAAGGTTGAAGGGACCCCCGAACAGGAGCCCAGCAGGGCGAGATATCCATTTCATGGTGGAAACTATGCAACACAGCAACGCAAACCCAAAGATTCTTAGAAACTCGTCTTGGGACTCCCTTTGAAACCTGAATTAGCGGCTCCAAGTAAAGGAGCTACATCATGGCAAGCTCGTTTTTGAACCCAGCGCTCGCCCCGAAACTTGCAGAACCGAGATGTGGCTCTAGCCAAGATCCCACGCATTGCATTGAACCAACCACATGCAACCACAGAACCTTGGAACATTGCAGCAACATGGAAGGCTTCAAGTCTTGCTGGTGCTCAGAGACTGAGGGAATGTCCCTTAAAAACCATCCAACTGGTGGTTTCCTTTCGGGAATCCCAAAACGGGCTCCCCTGCCAATAGGTTAAAGTCCTAACATCCCTTGGCAAAATGCACCAAAGGTTTATTCCCTCAACCAAGCCGCTTCCCTTAAGCGCTATGGGGCACCCCTTTCGCATCTCCAAAGCGCGAAAGCGGTTCGCGCGTCGCGGGTGTCGCGGGTCCGGGAAGGTTCGAGGCGCCCGAGTCGAACTGCACGGCCATGCAGAACTCCCCCGCTTCGTCCTTCCCCGCATTCCGCTCCAAAACCTGACCGAAAGCCGCTGCCCAGGGGCATCTAGCTCGTCCAAACTGGCAACAAAGGAGCCCACAAACTAACCCATGGGATACGGCAGGATATCAAGGTTGATGTAAATCATGTCCACCAAAGCGCCCCGAAACGGCCCAAACCTTTTTCGGCTTTAAAGAGAAATATCCTGCATGTGCCTGCTTCCTTGCACTGGATGGGATTTCCGTGAGATCTGCAAAAGAAAAGAGGCCCTTTCAATTTCAACGTCGTAGAGTCATGGCGAACCTGCTGGCAATAGCGTGAGCCTTGAGCCTTTTGCCCGCAGGGCTGGTGCAAAAAAAACGCCACTCGAAATGACTTCCAGAATCGATCACTGCTCGAAAGGTACTTGTTCTTTTCGATTTGTTGTTTTGGTGCGTTGCTGTTCTTGCAGTGTTTTGAAGTAACTCGAAATATGCATATATTTTTAAAACCTCACTCGAAAGATGGGTATGGGTCAAACTTAACTTGTAACTTAACTTTTAGTGCGGCCACAAAATAATGGAAAAATAATTGGTGCCACTGAACACCTGCCAGAACTCCCGGCCGATCCCCAGGTTGAAGCCTTGAATCCGGAAATCCAGGCCTGGGCTTGCGCGTCTTGACCGTCCGGCCCGGGCAGCTGCACATAGTCCCCGTTCTCCGGGCCTCACCGGTTGGATCAGGCGATCAGGAAGGGTAGAACCCCAGCCTGAAACCGCGATCACAACTCCTTTGGGAACATGAAGGGGTTCATCAACTCAAATGGGGGGACTACTTTCAAACAACACACTTTTGGAGACACGCCTGGATTAAATTCATCGACCGCCCGCGCCCTCTCTCTTTCTGGACGGTGCTTCCCGCACACCTGTTTGTCTGAAAAATGTGATGGCCCGCCTTGCTCCAGAAAGGCGAAGTGCGGATGGAAGGGCACAACTTTGATGCCCTGCTCCTCAGTCCCATGGCGGTGATCACCTTTGGGGGCCGGGCTGCCCTCAGATGCCCCGCTAAAAGTGGCTAACTTTTAGTTGGTTAGATGGAAGCTACACACTAAAAGGCTAAAAAGCTGGGAGCCACCAAGAAAAGGGGACACAACAAACCACATCGTCAAAAGGCCGATTCGCTTTGGGCAAGGCTCTGCCAGCCCAAAGCCCGCATCCAAATACCAGTTGTAGAAGGCATGGAAGTATCTGAAGTCCTGCGCGCAGTTGGATCTCCCGTACCGTGATGGGGAGGGGATTGGACGTCCCCCCCATTTCTACTTTCTAGTTTGCGCAAGAAAAGGGAAAAGGGAACCCTACCTGGAATTCCAGGATCCTCCCTCCCCCAATCCCATTTTTCAGGGGGTAGGAATGGAAAACCTGAGATGGACCAAGAACGGACCTTCATCAGGGTACTCCCACATGAGCTCACCACAACTTGGTTGCCGTTGGAAGGGGAGCAAAAAAATGCAAAAAGCAGCTAAGTGGATTTGGATTTCAACCACTAACCAAAATAAGCTATCATGTAATTCCCAACAACCATGACTAGATCCTCCAGATTAGAAGTTAGAATAAGTTGGTACCCACTTTTTTCTGTCGTCAATTTTAGTCAGGGAACCGAATCTCCCAACCAAAAAATAGAAATGGGAGAGAAGGGCTGGCTGGGGGACCTGGAGCTTCGAAGCCGCCCCTTCACACATCAGACGTCCAGTCCGCCGGACGTAAGTGCTCTCCCATGTTGCTTGGAAGGCGAATCCAATGAACGCCTTCCTCCATGAAATGGGGCTTACCAGCCATAAGTGGGTCCACCATTTTGAGAACCCCCCCCCCCCCGGAAATGGCCCGCACAGAGCCACCATTTCGGGACCAAGAACACCAACGCACGATGCATGCCCCATGTGCCGATGCGCCGCTACAAAGCTGCAAGCGTTTCTGTCGGCTGGCCTGATTCCAGGCCTCTACAAAGGGGCACACCAGCAGGGTGGTGCGAGATGCATCTCCGGGTTGCCAAAGCCTCACACACAAACACACAAACCTGGGGCTGATTGAAAACACACAAAAAAAACTGGGCTGTCCTCAGATCCTCTGATAGTTTATGTGTCCAATGTCTTGGTTGCTGTTGGAAGGGGAGCAAAACTTCTCAAACTTTAGCAGTGAAGTGGATTTGGATTTCAACTACTAAACCACAAGAAGCAAACATGCAAAATGTTTCCCAACGACAAGCATGCAAACCCAGTGGCCAGTGGGAGGCTGCGGATCTTGGGCACAGGTTCCATTTTTGCCAGTCTTCCAACCAAAGGGAAATTGGAATTTAAATTGGGCATCCAAGGGTCGAAAGAAGCTCCACTTTCCCGGAGTCCATTTTTGCAGGGGCGATTGCTTTTCAGTCCACTCATGTGGACAACTAAGACTACCTCCCCCCCCGGCTTCCACCAGCATGGAGAAAGAGTTTCCTAAGTGAAGACCACCACCTCCCCAAGCAAATCCATGAATCAAATGGAATTCCCAAGCTGCAGCGCGAGTGGGGTGACTATCTGATGTTCCGAACCGCGGTCGGCGATGTCGAAAGGTCCACGTCCATAGGCCCCACTCAATCCCCCCCAGGTTCTTTGTCCAAGCGCTGCACGCCTTAGAGCTAAAAAAACAACGTCGCAGGTCAGCGACCGTCGGGCTTTTTCGCTCAGATCAGGGTGGGGACAACCCCCTTCCCCTTGGCCCCATGCTGCCCAAAGAGCTCCTCGGCTTCCCTGACCACATCCTCAGAGCTCGCGCTCTGGGAACTGATTGGCTTTGCATCTGGATGCATCTGGCTCCTTTACATGGGGTGACCATCAGGGAAACCAACAGCGATTCGACTTTCGCCACCTGACCCTTGGCCATTTTGGGCCCTAAACTATTTACTAAATGGAATATGGATCGACACGCACATGTTCAGACTCTGTGACCGCTGTGTCATACTTCGCCCAGAATATCACACAGTGTGGAGGGGCCGCGTCTACCAATATGTCTGCACAGCTTTGATTGGCCTTCGTATAGCGAATGCAAGCAGTTAGTAGGGCCACCTACTCAAAATAGCCCATAGGGTTGGGGTGACGCTTAAAAGTTCAAACTGTTGTTCGCTCAGCTTTTGTGTTGCGTCCATTGACTTGCAACTCTTCGGAGCAGCAGCCAGCTGAGAATGTGGACTAGAATAGGCGACCAGTCCGAATTGCGGAACATCTGCAAATCTGAGCAACCAAATGACCTGGACATAAAAGCTGTCACCTTTTTGGATTGCCCTAAGAAACAAAGCAAGCATGGAATGCCCAAAGGCATTTTCCCCGGAACGTTTTTCCATGGCTGAGTCCAATTGGAGGCCTGACTTCCCACACGTAATCGCCAACACAGGCTCACCCTGCCTAGGTCCTCCAGATTTGAGAGGTTAGAATAGTGCCAACTTTCTTTTCAGTAGTCTACTCTAGTAGGGAATTCTCCCAACCAAAAAAAGAAGCGGTAAAAGCTGGCAAATCACAAGGACTCTTTGGTTGCAAGTGAGATCTCTGGTTTCAAACTGCCCGCGTCCACTTAGAGAGAAGTCTGCTTCCAGGAGATGCCAAGAGCAAGAAATCAGGAAGCCCAAATCTGTTAAGGAGTGTTGGCCACTGCTTTTTTTCCACCTTGCGAAACCCCAGGGAAGCATCTTCCGGATTGCCAATTTGAAGAGCCCCGTCCCCCCCGTCCCCCAAAAAACAAGCGCACGCTGCTCGCTCGCTTCGGCCGAGCGTCTTCAAAGACGCCTTGGGAGTTCCGAGCGCTGCTGGTGACGATGCGGATGCCGCCATCCTCTTCCGCCGGCGCGGCCCAGGGGCAGAAGCCCAAGCCGATCACCACATCCTGAAGCCGAGCACCGGGGAAAGGTAAACCTTCTCCCAGAAAGACAAATCTCGGTCGCTTTCTGCCTCCCTGCTAAACAATAACTGTTATATAGTGGTTTCATGGAACACCCACTAGTTGGCAAAAAGTTGAAGTCCTAACATCCAAGCAGAATGCAACAAAGACTCCCTTGGAGCGCTCGAAAATGGGCCCTACAGCGCTTAGAGAGGTTCGCCCGACCTCTTTCACAGGACCCTGGCCTAGAGCCTTCTCAGAAGGCGCTGAAGGATGGGGAGTTCCATGAAAGATAGCGGATTCAATGAACTTCCGGAATGCAAAACTCCGACTTTAGGCCACCTAAAGTCCATAGAATCCCGCCCACCCAAAAAAAAACAGACTCCCCCTCCCCCAATTCCAGTTCCGGAGTTCTGTGTCCTGCAGCCACCTCTGCACCGCACGGCTGTGCTGGTCAGCTCTTCTGGTCACAGCCCCGCGCGAAGAAGCCCCGCGCGAAGAAACCCTGCGCCACGCCCGCAGCGCGGGGCGCGCCAATAGGAGCGCCCAGGCGGTGCGGGCTCCTCGGACTTCCAAAACCTCATGAGGTTTATGATACGCACGGGTCCAAGAAACATGTTAAAAATACATTAGTTGCATTCCTTGGGGAACCCTTTAAAGGTGAGAGGTTTGTTGCTTCACTACGGGCACCACCCCGGAAGCTTATTTCCCCCCCACTGCTGAGTCAAAAGCCAGAACTTGACCGGTGCAGGGTATAGGGCACGTGTATCCTAAACTGCCTTGTTGCGGGCATTTGCCAGGTGGGCCCAACATGTTGCGCAACATTGCGCTACTTGGGCTGCTGCACTCCCAGAATTTCTCAACACCTCTCTAAATACATGTTGTGTGCAAACGATCTACTAGGTCCTCCAGTAGAGAGGTTAGAATAAGGGTACCCTTTTCGGTAGTCTACTTTAGTAGGGAACCCTCCCCCCAAAAAAGAAGCGGTAAAAGGGCACTACTGGGGGACCTAGTCCACAATAGAACGCCGAGACTGCAAATGTTCTAGCGGGCTCAGCCCGCCGCTGCTATAGTCCACAAGCTTCTGCGGTTGAAGACCAAAAGCAGCTTCAAACTTGGTTGCTGCTGTTGACCCCCCTGCAAAAGTTGTTCACTTCTTGGGGGGTTTAGCGGAAAACCCAACTTGATTTCAACCAAAATGTTAAACTCTAAAGATCCAACCCAATAGCAGTCAAGCAAGGGTAGGTTTAGCGGGGAGTGTGGGTTTTCTTGATGCTGCAAAGCAACCTTGCGCTGCACACGCCCATGTGCGAACGAAACCCCTGGTATGAATCATCCCCTGTCCGTTCAGGGGTTATCATTTTCTGACAAAATTATTGGATACCATCTACTTCTGCAGGCATCCTTACATTATACACCTGAACATTGCCTTGTAAATGGTGGTTACCAACTTTATTTTGGTGTTGAAAAAGCCACGTGTTTCAAATGGTGGCAAAATGAAGATCATTTAAGGAGCCCATCCACTGGGCCTCAAAGGTCCTAGGCACCTGAAAGCATCGGCCACTGATCCTGGACTTGGCAGATTCTGGTCCATAACCAGCGAACCTTGAACTAAGCAAAACAAATCAAGAGACCCCAAAAGCAACATGAGCCCGCATGCCCATTGGCCATTTAAATCCAACTGGGAAAAGTCCAACATCTCCTGGAGCAAACAAAAAGAGTCCCTTGTGAAGGCTAGCCGCTGATCGCACCCGCATGGAGCAACCAAGTTGCCAATGCCAATCAGGGCCACTTTCCTACCTCCATATTTTCTTACTGGTGCTCAGTAGGGATGAGGGAATAAACCTTTGCCTCCTTCCCTGCTGAGAACCAGCAAGTGGTCCCCACCAAAAAATGATTGCTGAGATTCTGGTTTTTTGGGGGGCTTTAAACGTTACCATGCGCAAAGCCACGCTCAATGCTCTTTAAGTAGACTTTGGTGAGCAAGCTCCGTGTCCCGATGACAACGAGCATATCCAATCCCTACGGCCATGCCAAAAATGCGAATGCATATTGACAGTTCCCGTGCTCACTTCCTGAAGGGACGGCTCAAAATAAGCCCAGACTTGTTGTTTTCCGGTTCAAATCTGATCTTAGATTTGCTGACGTCCAGACTTGTGGTTTGCTAACTTACAAATGCTATCCTCCCAACAAGGAGCAAGTCCAACAGCTGGGGAAGTAATCTTGAGAGTCCCAGCTCCAGCCGAGAGGCCTCTCGCCGAGGGGCCTCTCGCCGCACCGCTCCTCGTTCCGCGCGCCGTCTCCCACGCAGCGCGTCGGGGCGCTGTGCGCGCGCTCGCCAACGGCGTCTCGCTCGCGGGCTGCATGGCTCTCGCAAGCTGAGCCAATGGCCACTGAGGGGATCCTTCGTGCCCGAAGGGCCTCTGAAAACATGAGAACGCAAAAAGTTTTAAGTCCAGCAACTCAGGGAGTGACTTTCAAGAGGTACCAGTTTCGGAAATCGGGGGTCTAGGAAATATTGAGCACACTCAAACCAGCCGAGAGCCCCAAAGGCGCTTGAGCTCATTTGGCCTCAAGAAGGCTTCAGCCCCTCTCTCTTCCCCTGAAGGGGGCGCTTTGGCAAGCGAGCCAACCGCATCCAACGCCACCAACCTTGGCACATTAGACTTGCCTGCAGGGTTTCCCTTGTTCCTACTCGTTCCTCGCAAGAGCTGAAGGGCACTTAATATACAGTCCAACGGGTGGGTGAACGTAGATGGCGCCATGTTGGTTTAGTCATTTGCTTTACCCACATCTAGAGGGAATCGCGCGATCTACTTTCAAGCTGATGTAACTCCTGGCAACAAATTATCCCCCAACCTTAGGGGGGAGGGGGCAGGGGCTCCCCAATTCCATTTATTCTAGCCTTCCCCATGAAAGGGAACATTTAACTATAAATGGAATTCCAGGGGTGGCCCCTATTCCATTTTTAAGGGGGCGGGGATAACAGATTTCAGAGGTGAGCGGGCCAAGTCCTCCGCCCAGCTGTCGCCAAAAATCAGAAGCGGCCTTGGAATCGCGCGGGGCAGGTTCTCAAAAGAGGAGTGGCCTCCCTTACGACTTGGAACGTGTCCACCATGTTGAACCCCCCCCAGGATCTTGTTCAGAACCACTAAAAAAAGAAGCTATCCTTCCCACAGGAGCCCTCCCCCCAAAAAAGAGAGATAAACTGTTGCAGGCTCGACGGAACCTCAAATGCCTGAAGATCGAACAGCTTTTGCCGGATCTCAAGACCAGTCATGCACAGCGGTTCACCCTTTGTGCCTACACGTTGGATAGACGCCTCACTTGCAACCAAAGGTCTTCCTTTTTCTTCACCCATCATTCTTCTCAGAGAACCTCTCAGCCTCCAAACAAATACGTTTGCATAAATGCATGTTTGTTTTGTTTGTTTGTTGGTTAAACAACAACACTAACTTTCTGAAGAGACAAATCCGTGGCAAAAACATGGAGGCGCCACTACGACCTGAAACCAGAATCAGATGTGATTTCCTTTTGAAACCACCAGGGGTGTTTCTCAGTTGCCCAAAGGACATGGAAATAACAGGTGATCACCTGCGCAAACTCAATATGAACCAAATCAGGGAAAAACAGGTGAGATCGGGTCGATCCGCTTTGGTCAAATGAGTAGTTTTGAAAGCCTGACGCGGAGCTTTTGAGACTGTGAGACAAACCAAACCGGCCGTGGATTCGACCTGGACGTTGGCCAATTTTAGGGGTCGCCCATGCAGTTAGGTTAGGTCAACCAAAGAAAGAAAGCAAACAAACACGGAGACAAAAAGCGAGACGAGTCAGAACCAAAACCTGGAAGTACAACAAGTCCTACTTCTGCTTGTTACATTCGCACTGTCCTGTTGGATGTGTCAAAAGTCGGCAACGCTTGCACCTCAGCGAGTCTGGATCTGAGATTCGCGCGTGTGCGCTGGGAGCGGGCGTGGCAGCAAGAGCGGGTTCTGCGCAGCCTGGCGGTCGCTTCGAATCGAAGGAGGGGGCCTAGGTTGGGAGGGAGCTGTTGAGGAGCTGGGGGTTTCCAAATTTGGTCTTGATAGCCTCAAAATCGATGCTGTTTTCACTATCCAACAAAAAACGCGTAGTGATACTTCAACTTAGTGACTACAGGAGAAAACTGAGGGGGTGCGGTTGGAAGGGAGCCGTTCTGTACGGAGGCCATGGCAGTCACGAGCCCTCAACCGCCACACCTCGGCAGAAAACTGAGCTCGCAGGGCAGCAGTTACCTCTTTCGGCTTTCTCTCTTTTCACGCACCCGAAGTCTCTCACTCTGCCTGTCCCGACAATTGCCGCGCAAAGTGTTGGTGTTTGCCGTCCAAAGAGATGGTCTTCCCAAAAAATATGAAGTCCGGGTGCCCAGGAAGACCTTGAGCCAAATGTATTGGCAATGGAATTCTCATGCACTACACCCGAAGAGGAAGTTAAAAGGAACATAACCCCTGAAAAGTGGGTTTGTTCAACTCCCCCCTCTTACGATTTGGGCTAGTGCAGATCGGGTCGCAGCGAAGGGTGAGTTCATCCCTTGCTAAAATGAGTTCATCGGCTTAAAAAGGCGACCAAAAGGTAACTCTCGAATTAGTGATTTGAATTGAATTCATGATCCTGGCATGTGGCACACTTCCAAGTTGGTAGCTAGCGTGCATAAGCATCAACCAGCGTATCAAGAAATTGAGACACAATGCCACGACGATGCACGGCACTCAAGCGGGAACGACAGCTCACCGTCAAATGCTGCACGGATGTATTGAGGCGAAGGTATTCAAAGCCTAGTGGTACACTTTGCATCCGAACCTGGCGACAAAAGGGTGGCTAGCAACGACCTAATGAAAGCCAAGCATTTCATTGCAATTCACCTTTCGTGAAATTTAATTGCGTCCACTCTACAGCCCGAGGCGCTCGAAGCAGCCAAACAAGGCGTGGGCCAGTGAGATGTTCATTCGTGCTTTGACTGCGGAACATCCCCAACATGGATCAAGTCGAGGGCAGCGCCCCACTTCTGAGGGCCGAGTGCCTTCGTCAAGATGTCTCCCTTCTGCTCAGTTGTCACGATGTAATCTAGTTTGTAATTGGGATTCTCAAATGCTTCTGACAATGAGGCGATGTTGATTTTGTGAGTCTTTTGCAAGTGCCGCAATTTGGAAGAATATCCTTTTGATACAATCGCAAGGACTGCTTGGTTGTCCTCCCAACACTTCACAAGAATTTCACGGCCAAAGAGAAGTTTACAGGCAATCTCCAAGGGCATCACATCATTGTACACGGCAGTGGCTAAAGCCACAGTCTCGGATTCAGTCGTTGATCGGCTGGTGACAGTCTGCTTTCGGCTCACCCACACTAGAGGAAGGAAAGAGTTTTCGGCTTCAAGGGCAATGAAGTAACCCGAACAGCTCCTCATGGTGCTCACGCAGTCACCAAAGCTCGCGTCCACCCAACAGGACAAGCGCAAGCTCTCCAGAGGGTGATGCATGAAGGAATGCAAGGCATAAGTGGTTGTGCGACTCAAATAACCTATCAAGCGGGCGAGGCGTCTGTCATCAGCCTTACTCCACTTGGTTACGTGAGATCCCAACAAGTTAATGCCAACTTGCAAATCTGGCCGGCACAATCGAGCAAGCCACAACAACTTCATGACAATCTTCGCAGCACTGCCTAAGAGCTCCCCCCTGGCAGTGAGGTCCTCTGGGCTAAATGAACCATCTTCTAGATGCGGGGTGCTAGCAGCGCGCACTGGCATGTCTGTTAGCTCCTTATATCTCTCTACACATTGCTGAGCGAAATCTGCGGCTTGAAATGCGTAAGCTTTCTTACCTTTCCAAGTCACTTCCTGATGAGACCGCCCTAAGACGATGGTCAGAGGCATGGGTTGTTCGAGTTTCACCCGTTTCCCAAATTCCAGCCAGAAACCGCTATGCCGAGATTCTTCACCACTGAGCGTAAAGTCATCCACGTAGGCTGACAGAGCCATTTTAGAAGATTCGAACATGTAACAAGACGGTAAACAGCTGAATTCTTTGCCTCCCATCGACTGCAATGCCGCGTCAGCGTGCTTCCACCAGTGGGCCGAGGACTCTGGATGCCCATAAAGACTTTTCCGGAGCCTGGCACATGGTCGTACCACATGAGAAAACTTTCGTGGCACCAACTCTGGCGGTAAGATCACCCATGTTTCAACGCGAGTGGAGAGAGGGGCTTGTATGAAGGCCTTTACCGCATCAGCGGTGGAGCACTTATGTCCTGGCGCCTGTCCCCATGCAATTACGAAGTTGAGCCCTGCAATTGAAGATGGTGCTGATGCAGCCAGCTCATCAAACACGGCGCTCAAACCTTCTTGATTTTTCACTGCGTCTCCACGAAACACAATTCTTGCCTTCAGGGTCCACTCAGAGGGATCTCTCTCAAAGTGTTTTACTGAGACAATCACCATTAGTGATCCAACATGGATTTCAACCTTTTTGCGCTTTGCCCGGGCCAAGAGTTCTTCATGGGGAATGATGCTGTCTTCCTCCCATGTGCCTTCTGCAAGGATCCCTGCTTTTTCTGATTGGACAGCCGCAAGAGCACCTGGATTACCAGACCACTCTTTGCGATCCAGGAGTTTGTGAACTCCTCCTAGCACGGGAACCTGGTCAACTTCGGCTTCATACATTGCAAGGTCAATCGGAAGGCACGGCAAGGCATGCGGCTGCCGATGCTCCTGCGAACTCACTGGCAAGGGCCTACAGGGCATGGATGAAATGTATTTCCATGTGATGTGCGGAAATATGGATTCTAGGATCACTCTGGCCATTTTCGGAGGATAAAATCCTGATTGGCGTGTGGCACTCCCTTGAATGGGAGTATGTCCTCCTTGCTCATGATTGCATTGGTACTGTGACAGGGTTTCAGCAAGTCGCTTCGACGATGTGACAATACGCCAAGGCTTCTTGCACGGCTTACCTTTAAAGGCAACTCCCAGCATGCAACCATCACAAGTCACTGAGAACAACTGATGGCGGTTGATCCACTTTGTGAGCTCAGGAAGCGCCCAGCCAGCACAAAAGCGCGGCCACTCGAAAGATACATCTCCACCCAATGCGAGGATAATTTCTGACACCTGCACAAAGGATCGGAGCATATTTCTTGACGCTTTCCTAGACCGATTCAAAGAGTCGCGCATCTCAGGGTACTTAAAGTAATTCAGGCGTTGCCATTGGGACCATGCAGTACATTCCAAACTACCATGGATCGAGCTTCCAGGCACGGCCGTAACCTGATAGCTTAACTGCTCAATGGCTTCTGAACTACTGAGGTCAATGCCGTCCTTGTGCAGTCGAACAACCTTGATGCCAAGCTCCTTTCCAACAGAACCTAAAGCTGACTCGGCGGAGCAACAAAACTCAAACAATATGTCACTTCCGAGGTTGGTACCTTTAGTTCGGTGACCCGGAGGGTCACTCGATATTCCCCGGATGGACATGTCTTTCACTAATGAGGCTGGCAAACCTAAGGTCTCCATGTCGTGATGGACTGCACGAGAAGCATCAACTCCTGACATGATCACAGCAGGGGCAGGCAGAGCGATGACCTCGTCATCAGAACTGACCTCACAGGGCTCAGTGTCCGAAAGGAATGATTCAGGTAAGTCATCGACTGCCGCAGGATCAAAACATATCAAAACTGGGCGAATACCCACTGCTGGCAGGTGAATGAACAGGGTCTTCACCTACTAGATCATCCGGATCTTCAAGAGCCGGAAGCATGTCATGATCAAGAGGCGTAGGCTCAAGTGACACGTAGGGGTCGATTACGTCAACGTCAGGAAAACAAGTCTCAACTGACGCTTCCGGCAGGTGATGGGCGTCTTCAATGCTTTTACAAGCTTCGTCGACGTCAGCACACTCAACAGGCTTAATGACGGGAGGACCAACCTTGGGAGGTCGCTCATGTGCGAAAGCATCTTCAAAGCGTTGCACACATTCTGTCGAATGATTGTATGTTGCAGCTTCACAACCTCGGCAGTCGGGAGTAGGGCCTAATTCAAGCAACCTACGCTGAGTAATGTAAATTCTCTTACCCTTGACACTGACCTGATCACCATCGGCGAACGGCAAAGGCAAAGGTTCCACTGCCTCAGGCATAGTGGGAGACTGGAAGTCATGAAGTGCACGATCTGCCGCCCTCTTTAGAGGGTAAATTGGGTCACCAGAAGGAACAACAAGCTCAACTTCCGGAACGTTGATGGGCGTGGCCCAGGCACCGGTTCTTGATCGGAGGCTTTCGTAGTTTAAGACAAGAGCAACCTCTCGGTACCTAAGGCCAAGTTCAATTCGCCACCCGGCAAATAAGCCTGGTGCTGCATTCGGGTCAAACTTCCCACCTGTCTTATTGCGATAGAACACCAATCGCCCAAGGGCATGCAACGGGCCACCAAACTCGGAACCCTTTGCAAGCGACCAAGACCCCCGGGACACCGACAAGGCAGTGGCAGCATACCGGCAGGACACCGGCCACAACTCAGGGCGAACTGAGAAACCAGCTGCTAGGTGCACACAACGGACAGTTTCCTCAAAGCTTCGCATGTCGCGCTCCAATGTAGAATTGTGAGGCCAGCGGGCTGGGAGACTCGTATCTGGCACCCATCCCAAGTCATGAACTGCTTTGATGATCTCTGGGGCCTGATCGGATTTGACGATAAGTTCCGGGTTCTTAGCTAGCGCTACCCCAACGAACTTCTTGAGTGATTGGTAGACATGGTCTGAGTTCTTCGTGGTGGAAGGGTAAGCCTGAAGGACTTTCGAGAACATATCCCGCACAAGTAGCACAACAAATTCCTTATTGGAGCTCGCTGTTTTGTGAACTATCAAGTGGTCCAAGGCCAATTGTTGCCCAAATGCAGCAGGCTCGGGCAGGTCAATAGGTTCAATCCTCTTTGACCTCACCCTTTTCGCGTAAAGCTTCGCCTGGTTGCAAATGTCACAGAACGGATTCTTCGGGAAGTGACTCAATTGATGTTGTTGACTTGAAGCCTCAATGCGAACACGCTCAATGTGCGAGGGGGCTTCCTTGGGTGCTTCGGCCACTGACGGCGGGGGCGCTGGAGCAACACTTGATGATGCCGGAGCATCTACAGGGTCAGGCACACTTGCTGGAGGTTCCACACGCATGCTGTCTGCTGCTGATTCGGAGGCAACATGTGCAGCCATTCCTTGAGCGAATTGGACCGTTGACCTGAAGATCGGCACATTTTCCTCAACCCTGTGCGCATAAAGTTTGTTTTCTTCACTGCACACAACCTTGATTTCTGAGGCATTCTTGGCAAAGTAGGGCAGCTGACCGGGCAACCAAACAAATGCTTTGCCGTCACTTTCAACATCAAGACCAACAGACCTCACGATTGGGCAATCCTCAAGCATGTAACAATTGGCAACACCCCAACCATTCATGTGCAAATTGAGAGTATCGTTCCCATACTTGGTGCCCATGAGTTGTACATGGATGACGGAATGCCTTGCGAACCCAAGGCTTTACTGGAGGCCAAATGCCTCCCAGCGCACGTATCGGCTCCCCACTCAACGGTGACAGCATTGGCGGCCTGAGACACTCCCGCCATGGCGGATGCAATCATGGCCACAGCGAATGCTGGCATCGCTTTGGGCTTTGGCTTTGCTGCTGCAGGCTTAGCACTAGGCTTGGTGCCAGTCTTGACATGAGCATATTCACACTTCTCCCCATGATGACATCCACTGTCCATCTGAAAGAAAATGCAAGGCTTTTGAGCCTTTTGCTCTTTAGTCAAGGGCGTGCCTTTCTTTCCTTTGCCCTTTCCCTTCTTCTTTGACGGGCTGTCATCCCCGCCCTTCCCACCTGGAGGCGCATAAGCAGCCAAGCCAGAGGGCAAGGACGGAGGCGATCCTGCGCCTTTTGGAGTGGGCGGTGACGGTGATGGGGTCTTTGGAGCCGGAACCCCAGAGGCTTTTACACCAGGGGACATCTTACGAAAGTGATCTTGAACATCCTTAGCATTTAGATCTTCACGTTCATAACTAAGGGTGTCCTGGAGTTTACTCCACAGGAAGTCAAAACCACGCATCGTGCTGTCCTTTGGGGAATCCTTGGTATTCTCAATGTGGCGTTCGAGCTTCCTGAAGTTCCTGACCTTGCTGAACAACCATTCCCCAAGAAGGCGATCTGATGGGAGCTCATCACTGGGAACAGCTGACATTGTCTGTGTGACTTTGCTGGCAAAGTCTTGCACCTGAGCAACCCCAAGACCCGCAGGTTCCAAGGAAAGCAAGGCAGATGCAGTCAACATTGAACCTCGCGCTCTATCCAAGTCAAAATGCTTAGCAATTGTAGCAAGGATGAATCTACCACGGGGTGCCTTCCCATCACGTGTGCATCTCTCGATGTAGCCATTCACTTTGACAGCAATGCTAGGCACTACTCTCAAGGACCTTGTGGAAGTCAATTCGGAAGCAAGCCACCTATCAAAGCGAGGGAACCCATCACTTGTTTCATCAAGGTGGTTTAGATCTCCGGAGAAAGACACGTTGATCCATTTTGTGATGGCATCGGTACCACTGGTGTCACACTTGGCACAGGACAGGATAAGTGCATTCTTCCATGACCGGAAGGCCGCAGCGTTATCTGGGATCGGCTCAATCTTCAAATGCTGAAGAGCCTTTGAATCAATGACATCCCGCTCCACAATTGAAGGAATTGAACTTCCAAGCGCATGCGTGGGAGGATCTACCGATCTCTTTTGGATATTACTAATTTGGGTTGGAACCGCGCTATTTTGGCCACTGTTTTCAATTGCATTGATTCGGTCTGACAGCTTTGAGATGGCTTCCAGAATTTGGCCAACATGAGAACCGTCCGCAAAAGGTTCGTGGGCATCCCCGACCGTTTCAACAGGCGTTTGGGCATCTACCGGAGGAGTTGCGATCGAGAACACTTCAGCCGAGTTGCCCCCCTGAGCATCCGCGGCGCGTGTAGCAGCCAAACGGAGCCGGGAGATCTCGGCCTCACGGGCTTGGATGTGTCTCGATGCTTCTCTCTGCATTTGTTCCAGCCGTTGCCCTAGCTGTTGATTGTCGCGTTGCAGACCTTCAACCACGGAAGAAAGTTGCAACACTTGGTCCCTCAAACCTCCTATGGTGGATAGGGCCTCAACATAGATCTGATGAGCCCTTAGTTCTGCATCATCGGCTCTTTGCGATTGCTGGTTAGCACTTTCGACAGCTTGGCGTGCATGTTGAAGCATGTCAGCTACCGCTAGTGGGTCTACACCAACGTTCACTTGCGCATTCACAGTCTGGAAGAGATTCTGCTGAGATTCATCCCTAGTCAAATGCAGCTGTTGCACGTGGGTTGAAGGTTGACTAGCAGCGTCACGATCAGGAGTTGCAACAGAGGGATCCACGACATCCGTGTGACCAGAACCAATTTCAACAATCCCAGCTTCCCGATTTCCGTACGGGCTCCCTGATGAGATTGAACGGCTCCTACTGGATGACCTAATCGCCCCTGGCATGGCTGGCACTGACCTTGAGCTACTTGACAACTCCATGCTGGTCTCTTCACTCATTATGGAATACCTGATTTAGCTTATTCACTTAGGGAGGCTAACACAGAGTGGCAGATGGAAATGATGATGATCGTGCACCTAGATGACAGAGGCGGCAGCACACTTTTGCAATGCAAATTCACCGTAGATCACTGGAAGTAAGCAAGGCAATGTTCAGCCGCTTCTGCAAGATTGGTCACGTACCTGACACTCGGTGCAGTCGGTTTCCTGGGCAGCCTGATCCCAATTACGGCACCGCGCTCAAACTCAGAGAGCTCTTGAAGGGCGTCACTCCCGTCGTCTATCAAGATCAGCAATTCCGCCCTTGGAGCAAATGCCCGAGCGACCTCCAACTTTCCACCAGATCCAGATCTCTCCGGAGTGTAGATCAAAAAGTTGAAAGGCGTCCTTCGCTCCAAATGCTCGGCAGCGGCGCGTGCTGGTCCGTAGTTGCTGTTCCCCTGAATTGTACCAGAGCGGCGATCCTTTGGAATATATGAGAGCCGAGCCAAGAAACAATTCTGCGGTAGCCCTGCGGCAATGGTGTTCAGAGCACCAAGAGTCTGATCACAAAAGGATCCGTCCGGCCTGTTGTAATATCGCTCCCGTGCTGACACTCTGAAACAATCGCTCACTTGATGATAATCCACAAAAACAATCGCCCGTGCGTCCTTTGCAATTGTAGCTGCTCGAGACGGAGGAAGAGGACCAGGACCCCTGCAGAAGTGAATCAGAGCCTTGCTCAAAATCCGTTCACGCTCAGCCTCCGAGATTGACGGAGGACGCGCAACTGCTAAAGTCTGTCCAATATTCCCCGTAGGCGCTGTTGTATGTGGCCTGAGACCGCTGATGGCTTGAGATGCCTTGGGCCTTGATCCCACCTCAGAAGTGGATGGCGAACTCCTAGAGCCCTGAAACCAAATCTGAGATGTCCTGAATGAGGAGCTCGAATGTTCAGCCCCCCTCGCTGCAGCCTCCCGTTCCAAAAGCTTCCTGCTCTTCGAAGGTCGCGAAATGCGAGATGGAGGCGCAACCACCGGCGCTTCACCCTCAGACTCTGATGATACCCAAAGCTCCGGTGTGCCAACAGGCTCTGAAGGAGGAGGATCTTCAGGCGGAGGCAAAGGCAACCGCCACGGAAAGGTGCCTGCTGATTGAACCGAAAAGTGAGCTCCCGAGCTTGCAGAATTGTCAAACGTCGGCAGGCCCCGCCGAGACGATGACGAAACAAGAAGCTCACCTCCTGTTCCCAAGTCAACAGCAAACTCCTCCGAATCCGCCAAACCTCCTGCAGCTGGGGATGCCTCCTCCTCGATCACAATCTCTTCAAACTCCTCTTGTTCCTCACCCCAGGAAGAGCTCGTGCCCAGCGGCCTGTTCGACCCGTCCGCGTGGACCACCAGAACCTCTTCCCTCGGAGTTCCTTGCGCAACCTGATGAGAGACAAAAGCGTCGCGACGTCTCCTCGCCCCTTTCCCCGACCTGATGCCTCGGGTGCGGGCGGGTCTCTCCTCGTCAGCCGTTGTAACTGCTAATAAGGTGCGCGATCAGGTAGTCCGAGCCTTACGGCTGATAACCAGTTGAAATGCCCAAAACACAAGCGATTCAAGTGAATCGAGCAAATGGCGCCAGCGAGTGCAATCACGCTTTTCACTCAGCCTTGAGCCAAATGTATTGGCAATGGAATTCTCATGCACTACACCCGAAGAGGAAGTTAAAAAGGAACATAACCCCTGAAAAGTGGGTTTGTTCAACTGTTGACGTGGAAGGGAGCAAACAAAATACATGTTGGCAGTTACGTGGCGATTTCCCACTAAACCACAAAAAGCAAAAATGTAAAATGTTTCCCAACGACAACCATGACCAGGAACCCAGGACATGTTGAAAATGATGTGATTTTTTTGTCCCCTGGCGTTTGCGAAGGAATGGTCCCCAAATGTCAGTGACAGGAGGCTCCAGGCTCCAGTGTCAAGCGGAACGGGCGAGTGACCCGAAGGACCAATTGATTCGGGTAAGTGGAATCTGGGGCAGTTCTTCCAAGGTGCTTAATTACCGGGGCCCAAACGAGCACATGGGAATCCGATGCTCAAGGAAAGCCTGAGAAGGAAGAGGAAACTGCGCAGGTACAGTCTGGGTAGAATGTTGGCGCCGCTGGCAAACGGAAAGATCATGTTTTGAAGTGGCCAACCCCATTTGCCGAGCTTCTTGAGTGGGTCAAGTTCCGGAACTCGGCGAGCGAGTGCTGCACTTCTTATCCGAGAATGGTTGGGGCTCCCTATAACTTCCCTCCCATCACAACCACAAGGAAGGTTACTTCAAGTTGGCCCGAGAGGTGATACTGACAGCTGCCCAAATGGGAAACAGGGCTGTGGGTCAAAAATAGGTACCCTAAGTGGAACCCTGGTAAGTCGAAACATGGACCAAAACCTGTGATCCCCTCGTGGTTTAATTTTGACCCATACCCATGTAGGGAACCCTGGCTTTGACTCACAGGTCGATTCGCTCTGAGCAGGGGCGAACCTCCAGCTGGAAGCTCGCCTGCGGCGATGCCTTGGCAAAGCTGAAAGCAACCGCGTGATGCGGACAACGCCCAGCCAGGCCCAAAAAAAGAAGCGGAGAGCCCATGTACCTTCAACCCAGAAAAACCTCGGGTTCAAACCTGTAACTTGATAAACTTCAGCCTGAAAAACCTTGGTCAACCTGAACAACCTCAACCTTCAAACAGGTCCTTTGCTCAGCGCTCTAGTCAACCGCAAAGATGCCTCTGATCCCCAACGTTGACCCAGCAGCCACGGAAACTCGAGAGGCAAGGTTCTTTTGGATCAAACGCCCCGTCAGGTTCCGTGGCCAGAGGGCTCCAGACGATTTTCGGGAAAATCGATGGCCCTGGTAGTTGATTGAACTGCCGGGTAAACCAGGGCCGTCTATTTCTAAACCAAATCAACCAACAAAAAGACACCTATGGCACCCGAAGGGAACTTTGGGAACCGAATTGAGAAGGGAACCTAATTCGGAACATGGTGCAGCATAAGGGACTGAGACATAGGCTGGGTTCTTGGGCACTATTGAAGCGAACGCCGTGGGTGTAAACATCTAGTCCCTTACTTTATAAGGGTCCGAAACAAACAAGAATTGAGAACCGTTTCATGTTAGTGGGAAGTAGGGAACCACATTGCCCCTTGGTGTTTGGCACATATTAAAGGAACCTAGTTGGGAGAGTAAACAAGCCCAAAAAGAGCTTAGACTCTTCCCGTTGAGTGGGGAAATCAGTGCCCATAAAGCTAAGGTTCAAGCGAATAGCAGCCAAGTTAACCCATCATGGCAAAAAAACGAAAAAAGAGGTCATCATTTCGCCCCTTGGAGCCTTGGAGCCTTGGGGTCTTCCTGCCCATCCCGGCTTTCGGGGGGATTTCTGGGTTGCGGCCTCCGCCTCACGCGGCAAGTGCCACTTCACTCCCGGGTCGGGCACGTGCAACCCCACAGCTCCCAACCTCCAAGACTTTGAGCGACGATACACAGGTTCATGTGTGTCACTCGGGCGGTCTCCCCCCCAAAAATGGTGAAGTCCATGAACTTAGAAAGCGAGTTTCGGGGAAGCCACATTCTCAGCTCCCAGCCTGCGCGCTCGATGAATTGCCGCCCATGGCGGTGGAAGAAAAAACGTGGACGATGACTCGCGCGCGGGACGCGCGGGCGCCCGGGGCGGAAAGGAATTCGGGGCTGCAGCCGCAAAGCGACGTTGGCTGATTTTGCCGTGGGCGGTTGCGAAATCCATTTTGCACCACCGCTCAGAAACTGTGGGTTTCTGATGACCCCCAGACAATGCTTGCAACCCTGGCTTCATTTCTTGGCGCGAAGGGATTTCACAACCATCCACAGTGTGAACGCCAGCAACTTACCCCATGAGTGGGTTGGTCACGCATCAAGTCCAAGAGTTGTTGCTGGGCTGTCCTCGGATCCCCTGCTCAAAGTTTGACTTCTAGTGGGGTAAATGTAAACCAACCACTAACCCCCCCCCCAAAAAAAGAAGAAGAAAAAGAGAACTAAATGCTAAGGGAATGGCTGGGAACCACCAAGGTTGCTTCTGTTTCTTACAATGATGGACGGTTGTTGCGTTTACCTCTAGGCCCCCTGAACTTGGCAGCACCCTTTGGCTCATCAATGGCTTGCCGCCGATTTCTGGGAGGCCGGCCCCCAAACATCGGCCGGCGTTTGTCCGTGCCTATCCTCACAACCGCCCCGGCTGCTCCCGATTTGAAACCGATCCCCCAACACGGATCGGCAGTAGCTGGAACCAACCATCACCCCTTTGTTTCCGTTGGGAAACGCCAGAAAGAAAAGGCGGACGAACTACGTAAAGCCAATATACAGTAAGATACAAGCACTGATAGCCATGTGTGGCTTGTACACCCTGGGTTGGTTGAGCTGACCCACATGAGATATAAGCTGCCCCGCAAAAGGAATCAAACGCGGTTTACGTCGCCATCCTTCGTGAAGTCGCAATCATTGGCCCAGATGCTAGTGGATGGCACTATATTTGCTATACATCAGGAACACTTTGGCCGCTAAAGCTAACGTTCGTGTTGATGAACCCTAGGTTTCTTTGAATTCACCTCCTGAGAGATGGCCCAAACAAGTCCAAACTTGTTGTTTGCCACCAACATGGCCTTCCCAACAGTATGAAGTCCAGCCACTCAGGGAGTGAGGCAACAATCATGGCTTGGTGAGCAGCCGCCATCTTCCAAAAGATGCTTCCCTTTGCTCAATGCTGTTTCTTTGTGGGGTGGCAAAAAACACTCAAATGAAAAGCCCCCCCCCGACCCAAACATCACATATGGTTTCTCGCTTGCGGCGCCAATTTTCGACAGGAGCAAGTCACAAACCTGGCACGGATTGAGCCAGGGTGAATACCACTTGTTTGCCTCAGGGAACACCCTCCGTATTGACCCAGGTGTGCTAATCAACTGGGTTCCCAAATGATCCCAATATCCATGCTCTTGAGTGTCCTTGGGACTGCCCGTCCTTAGTCACAGCCACGCAGGTTTTGCCCACCGAGGTTATACGCCATTGACAGCGTTGAGAAAGTGCCTTTGGTGCGTTTGAGGGTCTGGGGCAATCGTGGGCTGTTGGGGATTTCTTGAACTTCCGGCCGCAGTGACGCAATAGACAGCAGGGTCTCGGCAGTGAAACTGCCCAAAACCAAACGGCACACCACATCGATGGTACCAAGAAACACTTCAGCATGTGATCCACGGTAAACAACGAAAACAACTCTTGTGGGTCATGGTCTTCGGTCATGTCGCCCTTGTCAGGAATCGCTCGGGCCGCCTAAGTCCTGCATTTAGCGAATGATTGGTCACCCAGACCCCAACTAGGGCCCGAACCATGGGAAGCCAGCGACTTTTATTTTAGCCCCGAAATGGCCATGGGCTGAGTAACGATCTGCGCACAAATGCACTTACACAACCAAATGAATATATATATATATATAGTATATACAAATCAATTGAAGTATGGATTCGGCCATTGATACTTGCAATGCTACTGAATAGGTTGTCTGGAAAAAGATCCCTGAAATCAGGCTAGACAAATCCGCCGACCCTCTGCCTCCCGTCCCAGCCTCCTGCAGAGGGGACCGGCGTGGGATGCAACTGGAAGTGATTGGAATCAATCATAGTTTCTGGGGGACACGCCCGAACGCACGAAAAGTGGATTTCTAGGACCGGTCCCGGGACCGGTCCCGGGACCGGTCCTGGGACCAATCCTGGGACCGGTCCTGGGACCCTGGGACCCTGGTTCTGCTGTTTCAGATTACTTGTAGTCAGCAAAAACCGGTCCTGGGACCGGGCCTGGGACTGGTCCCAGGACCAGTCCAGGACCGGGGTTTGGTCCTGGGACCGGTGCCAGGACCGGTCCTGGGACTGGTCCTGGGACTTTTCAGGACTGAAGCCGGTCCGGGATGGAGTCCTGCCACCTCAAACCGCTCCAGACGCCTTTCCGGACTGGCACCCGTGTTTCAGGACACTGCGAGACTGGGACCTGCCGGCGACCGGTCCAGGGCAACTTCGGGAGGGCCAGTTTCAGGGCGCTCCCGGGCCAACTCGAAGTGACTTGGGCGCAAGCCGGCCCAAGCGGTAATTAACGGACTAGCTGCCATATTTCTGACTTTTCCGTTAACCCTTGTTTGTGGTCGTAGAGGATCTTATAAGTGGTCCCACGTGTTTCAGGACCGGTCCTTGTGACTTTTCCCTTAATGCGCCGAGGGTCGGCGGCAGCAGGCGGGAGCCTGGTTAATAAATAACTTGGGGTGCGTTTTGAGGGACCCCCAGCCCTACACAAAAAACAAAAACAAAACGGCTTCGGTTCTCCTCTTTTCCATTGAAATTCATCCCAAACATACCCTGAAAAAAGACAAGCCACCCATTTTAGCACCCAGCGCACTTGCCGCGGGCTGGGTCTGCAACCCGCCTCACGCATCTCGGGTGCTGGCACAGTGCCAAACATCAGTTTGATTGCCTCAGGCCGGGAGTGAGGGCCACTTCTTCGAGGATCCCCTTCAAATGGGTGTGTGTTGTGTCGCTTTGAGGGTACCCTGTTTTGGGGTGGTTTAAAGGGAAACCAAAAGGAAGACCACCATTATTGGATCATTGGGGGTCCACCCCCAAATAGACAATTCGGCATTTGTGTCAGAGCGGTTGCAATTCCTTGAGCCTGAGGGTTGTGCCGTCGTTTTGAGGGGTCCAAAAGGGGCTTCAGAATTCTTACCGAGGGTTCCTTGTTGGCACAACTCTTATTCGGGTTTGTCATACAAATCGGGGGAGGAAAAAAACATCTGACAGGCTACATGACAGGGAACCGCCAAGATCTCAAGTTGCTACGGCAGAATCACAATGTGTACTGGGTTGCCTTTGGCATCGAAAGGGCTTTCAACATATGGCTGCGGGTCAAAAATGGGTACACAAAATGGAAGTCTGGTAAATGGAGCCAAGGAGTAAAACCAGTGGTTTTTTGGTGGTTTAATTGTGACCCACACCCATACGGCTGACTCAGCACACATAGGGCTAACTGAGACAACAACACACGGGTGCGTCTGCTCTTGCCAAAATGGCGGAGATTATGGATGCGCTGCCACCGGCAAACATGCACCCGAAATAATCAGCTCGGCAAATGCAACAAACCAGGTTTGCTTGCCCAAAGACGAGCGAAGTGCGCAATTTTACCCAAATCAGCCAAGCAATCTGCCACATTTCGGGTCCTCACCCCCATTCCCTACAGGATGTGCCCATTCGGCAGCTCCAATGTTTCTACCCCAGTTTTTCATCCCCAAACCTGTGTTTGGACCCAGCAAGCGGGAGAGGCTAACCGATTTGTCAAAAACTGGTTGCAGTTGGGAAAAGCAGGGCCATAAGCACCAATCCAAGTCGCCACCTGTTTGAGACAATCAATTTTTTTGGAGGGGAGCAACATGTCCCCCCCGAGCCATGACCAACTACATCCCCAGTTGATGTTGCCAGTAAAACCTGCAGCTGTAAACCCCAAAATCGGTAGGTGACGGATCGGGTGCCCTTGGCAAAGGCTGCCCGAAAAGCCCGTGGAATAGAAAAGGTCTGGCTTACCCTCCTGCCCCACGAACATGGAATCTGACTGAAGGCTCCTGTAAGACAATTGTCCTTGAAAAAGAAACAATGTTGGTGGACTCCATGTTAGTGGACTGGAAGAACCCTGGTAGCTTCTAGGCAATTAAGGTTTTCGGGCGCCCCTGTCAGCCGCAAAAGCAAAAAGAGCCCACAGAATTCTGCGGAGTGGCTGGAAGCTTGCGGCGTTGACTCACCGCCTCAGCTTGACCAACTCGAAAGCGCTTTCCGAAAACGAGCGAGCCGCGGCTTGCCCCGACAGCTGCAAGCTTTGGCTTGGTTGCTGTAACGACCCCTCGCAAAAAGTTTCAACTTTTGGTGGGTCCAATTCGGAACATCAACTGCTTCCCAAAGATCCACCCGAATAGTTAAAGTCCAGAAATCCACCCGAATAGCCATAAAAATGGAGCGCCTTGGAGTCCTCCCTTCCGCGGATTCCCCCAGTTCAGGACACGCACATTTAAGCCGCTCCGGAAAAAACTAAATCTAGATGGTACCCCCAGCAGCCACGAAACTTGCTGGAACCGAATCTCCTTTTCAACCCTTCCTGAAAGTTGCCCCAAACAACCCCAGAGCCTATTTGGGTCTATCGACCCCATAGCTTACAGCTGTTGGGGAAAGACGCGGGTCTCGTTTTGTGCAAAGGTCTCATGGCTCGTCCTCTTGGGTTCTCTCGCCGTCCAATCGATCCCTGTCGCTTCGGATCCCCGCCAGGAGCGCTTGGCGCAAGTGCGTGTCCTTGGCAATCGGCAGGACTGCCATGGGCTAAGCGTTTGGCAGTTTTGGAGACATGGTCCTTGCGCAAAGAGCTCCGTTTCTTGTCCAAACAAGCTTAGACCTTGAAGGTTCACCTTTTGTTGTGTGTGTGTGTTTGCGTGCGTGTGTGTGTGTGTGTGTTTCCACCCACGGCTCTGGACAGAGGTTGGCCAATCCGAACTGGAAAAACATTAAAGATCAACAAAAAGGCGGTCGCGGAATTTGATTCGAGCCCACCGGTTCAAAGCCAAGGCGCCATTTGCGGAAGACTCCGCTTGAGATCTTCCGTCGGCACGGGGGTCGCTGCCGCGAAGCTTCGCGGTGCTTGCTGGGCACCTCCGGGGTGACGCCACGGATTGGGGAATCAGCTCCACTTCGGCAGAGTGGTCATAAACTTTGATTCCATTTGCTTAAGCCCCCTGCAAAACCAAAACATTTCCAGTAGTCATAGGTTCTCTTTCAAAAAAAAAAGAAGAGAAAATAACAAATATTCTTAAGCAAATGGACATAAATTTCCAGACTTTTGGGTGCACGCCCCGAAAATGATCTCAATCACTTTAAAAGCCATTGGTTTATTGACGCTTGGAAACGAGCCAGCCCCTTCCCCCTACGCCATCGTGGTATGTTAGCAACCCTTGCAGATCCTGCGGGTCACGAACAACATGTAGAGGACCAGAGATGCAAAAGGTAAGACAAGTCAAAACAAGAAGAACACCCAGACCAAACAAAACTGGTTCACCAACCCACATCAACCCACATGGAATCTGGGGCGTCTAGTGGGTTCGATGATGGTGGGTGACATGGTGCCAGTGGTCAGGAATTCCGGCTACTGAAGCTTCCTA
>CAUJNA010003769.1:337500-360000 GCA_963377175.1 Effrenium voratum | reverse complement strand
ATACATACATACATACATACATACATACATACATACATACATACATACATACATACATACATACATACATACATACATACATACATACATACATACATACATACATACATACATACATACATACATAACATACATTACATACATACATACATACAGACATACATACATACATACATGCATTACATTACATTGCATTACATTACAATACATTACATTACATTACATTACTTTACATACATTACATACATTACATACATTACATACATACATACATACATACATACATACCTACCTACATACATACATACATACATACATTACGTTACGTTACGCTACGCTACATTACATTACATTACATTACATTACATACGTACATACATAAATACATATATATGCGTGTGTATGTGTGCATATATATATGTGCGTGTGTATGTGTGTGTGTGTGTGTGCAGGCACGTGGTTCAGATCTCGGGCTCTGAGTAACTTGTGGACTTCATTTGGGGCTTAGCAGTTTTGATGGAACTTTCAGCCTGAGTTGGGCCAGAAAAGGTTCAAACCACTTGCAGGGCCTTGGCTAAAACTCAGAGGGTCCATGTAGCTTCCAAGGAGGTACCTAGACCCGGGAATAATCAAACCATGAAGAGTTTGCTAAGGCCAGTAGTCGCTTGGCTCTGGGGTGCAGTAGTCGATACTCTGTTCCATATTTCAGAGGAGACGCCAGCTCACCCATTTTCAATGCGTCCGCTCGCAAGGGCAACGCCTTCCTCCAGAAGGGTGGAACCTTCCATGTGGCTGTGGGTCACAATCGGGAAACGGTGAGAAAGGCACCAATGGCTGGGTCCCGGACCTAGGCAGTGTGACCGCACCTCGCGCCCAGACACAACATACTGAGGCTGACACGTCTGCCCATCTCTGCCTTGGATGGCTCTCGTTTCATGCGGATAGGGCGGGTGGGGTTTGGCAGGGGCGAATGGGGGCAAGGAGAGAGATGAAATCATGTCAAAAAATATGTTTCCATTTAATATACTATGTAATACTGATACGATTCTGGGTAAAGGGCAGCAGATTACGACCTGTGCAGTGTTAAAGCGGCTTTCAGATGATAGGTCAGTTCCATCTGAACAAGCAAGCACGCAACACATCCGTCACTTGCAATCCGGCAACGAACCAAGCTGCCCCACCTGGCATCTGACATCTTCGACACCTTCTTGCACAAAACGACTGCCGCACGAGTGGCACACACACCATCCAAGGCAGGAAAGAAGCACTCAGCCAGCCTATTTCACAAGGCACGGTGGAAGCCGAAACCATTGCAAGCAGGTGAAAACTTGTCTGGAATAAGGACCCCAGCAAAATATTATCTTTTTTGCCCGGTAGTGGAAAACAAAGGGAACCCCATTAAGCGGGAGACTGAAAACGGGGGAACCAGTGTTCTGGGGAAGAAAACAACTTTGTATCTTGCAATATTCCTTGAGCTGGGGTCGCAAAGTTTAAAACATCAATCGTGGCCTATCCACCAGGAAGGGGGCCAACGGTAGCTGTGACTTCTGGAACGAACCCCTGCCTGTGAAGCAAAGAGAAGGCATTCCGAAGCCATTCTCTGACACAAGGGCCCTGTTCCGCTGCTATACATGATACGCCTTGTTGGGGTCACCTGCGGGCATCTCGAACTACTCATCAATCCGCAGCTGAGTGGTTGTCCGCACAAAACAGGACATGGGTGTGTCATTCTTTTTGCGGGTACCCTTTTTGGGGCTGGCTTAAAGGTTGAAACAGGGACACCACATTTCTTGGGGGCTTCCTCAAAACGCAACACAGACCCCATGCCCCATCCCGAGCTCCATGCGCAGCCAGGCGAGCAGAGCCAGCATCTGCTGCCATCCTTCGCCAGTGGGGTGCTTGTGGCACGTGAGAGGAGAAGCGGATTGTCTCCTCTGGACTGCCCTCAGATCCCCCGCTAAAAGTGTAACTTTTAGTGGGTTAATGGAAGCTGCCACTAAACACTAAAAAACCAAAAGGCTAAGGAACCGGATGGCTGGGAGCCACCAAGTCCTGTATGCTCTGGGCATCTCCGAGCTTCTTTCAAAGTCGGGGGCCGGAACTCTCGCTGAACATGGCCGACTTGCGGCTTTCCTTTTCTGAAGCCACGCTGTCTTCCGGCAAGAAGGAACCAACTTTGGACCCTCCGTCGTCGAAAGGACTGCATCTTCTACAAGTCCCAAAGTTGAAAGGGATCCCCTAAAGGAACCACATGGCTTTCGCTTGATTTCGCCGATGCGAATCGGTGGAATCGCTCGACACCCAAATAGGCAGACCAAGCTACCCGGCCTGACAACGCCTCGCAGGCCGTCCCGAAGCTCCTGCGCCGGCCAGCGCAAGCCGCTCGCGCCATCCAGTTCGACGTGCAAAAATCGATCCCCATGAGTCTCACTTCCGAACGAGTGGATTGGCCAGAAAAAGTATCCAAACGTTTTGTTCACCACCAGTTGTCGAAGACCAACAAACTCTGAAGTCCAGGAACCCAGCAAGTGAGGAGGAGTCGAGTTTTGAGGCCGAGGCAGCATGTCGCGGGGCCCGGTCTTGAGCCTCAGGTTCCCAGAAGGCTCGTTGGACGGAAACTCCGCATGTCATTTCTGGATTGGTGGGAAGCCCCGTGGCCATGGATAGGTTACTCTCTACAACAACCAGGAGGCCAAATCCTAAGCCACGAATCCGAACAACTAGGGGTCGCCTCAAAATTTAAACTGGGTGTCGAACATCGCCTTGCCTAACTACCTAAAGCTACCTGAAAATGAGGGATCCGGAAAAACCAAGAAAAAAACCAACCCCTAACTCAACATGCTGATGGCTATTTAGCACCCAGTGCTTTGTCCAACATGTATGGTGTCCAGGAAATCTGGGAGTGAGGCAGCTACCATAGTTTGATGAACATGCGCCACCTTTCCAAAAGGAACGCTTCCGTCTTCCGAGATGGTGTTCTTTTTGCCCTGCCTTGTAGTTGTTGTTTGTTTGTGGAAGCGTGCGAAAACAGCTTGTTTGTTCCGGAACACCCCCCCTTTCACAAGCCAAGCGCAACTGAAGTCCTTGCCAAGACCGACCATAACAAAGGCATCGTCTCAAATCACCAATGGCAAACAAAATCCCACCAATTGGCATGGAACCTGAAAGGGGGTCCCTTTAAGAAAATTGTCTTCCCCCCCCCCAGTGTCAGGTTCCATGTTGATTGGTGGGAGTGTCAATCCTGAGGCATTTAGATAGCTGAGCATCCAGCAACTCGATCGCAACCTCCCACTGCTGACCTCACTCGTGCATGGTGACACTCAGCCAGTGTTCTGCGTCAGGTTTGCATTCACCTGCGCATGTGTGTGTGTGTGTGTGCCACAGCGGCCGCCATACCCTGTCAAGGCCAACTTCCTCACGTGGCAAAGGCCAGATTAGCCTCCGCAGCTCCATTGGCAAATGATTTCTTCAAGTAGCGCTTCTGGGCTGCAGCCTAGGCTGAAGGGCCTACCGCTCAATGTGATACCAAAGTCCACTCTGCCGTCAAGGTATCACAGAAACGGCACAACCTTGTGCCACCAAGGCAAACGCACAGACTTGTACTGCACTCATGTAAATTTGTGGGGGCCTTCTCTGACCTGCACAGGTCATGAAGCAAGGACCTAAATAATTAGGAGTGGGCTAAGGTAGGCTAGAACCCAGCCCCCAGCCCCATCCTCCGTAACCCCGAATTTTATACGGAAACCTGCCTTTGCAACTGGTTTTTTGGACATGTTTCGGGAACGCATCTTGTTTGAGAGAGCCCATTCTCCGAGAATCCGCTTAACCCCCCCCCCCCCCCCAAACACGTAAAGTCCAACAAAAAAGGGAAGTGAGGAACTCCCCCTGTTCCTTGTTTTTTGTGGACCGCATTTCCCGTCCCGACACCAGCCCCCCCCCCTTCCCCCTGCTCTGGGCGAGCCCCCGGCCCGCGGCGCAGGCGCCCAGGGCGGCGTTGCAAAGCGCGACGCTGCGCTCGGCGGCGCCGAAGATGCGGAGGGCGAGCTGCCAGCTCTGGCCTAGCTGCCGTTCCAAGCTCGATAGCCACTACCCTCAGGGTACTTGGAAGGGGAGCAACAAATGTCAAGTTTTTGCAAAAATGCAAAATGCTTCTCAACAACCATGAGAAGATTCCGTTCCAAGCTCGATAGCCGCCACTGTCAGGTGATCAGGGCAGCAACTTTTGCTTCAGGCCCAATTCTTCAGTTTCATTGGTGGATTGGATAGGTGGAAAGCCCAGTGGCCATGAAAAGAGAGTCTCATCGTGGTGGGTTGATTTGTAAGGGCTCAACTTCCTCCGTTTGGAGCTCTGTGGTGCGGTGGTGAAGTGGTGGATTCCCATTGAGCCAGGTGCTCCAACTCTGAAAATTGGGCTTGGCGCTAAATGAAGACTCCCAAGATACGGCGAGCTTCCTCTTGGCTTCCCTTTACAGCCAACTTCATAATCCAATTCACCAACTAAGGGTAACCTGATAGGTGCTGCTTTTGACATGGCATAGGGAGCCAACCAAAACATAAGGAACCAGCAAGACAATTATAGTCTCACTTGACTGGGTGGCCCCAGAAAAACAAACTTTTTGTTTACCACTAGAATGGTCTTCCACAACCCCTGTCGCTCGCAATCCGGCTTGTCTCCACACAGGGCGAACCATCAAGACATGCCCCCCCCCTCACAAGCGGCAACCTTCTCAGTCCACCATTTTACCCCAGACAGTAGAATAGAAAGCTCGCCGAGCGGTGATGTTTCCATCCCAAAGTGAAGTCTAGGAGGTCCTGTTCGCACTACATCCATTGGCTTCAGAATATGTTCTGTTTTCCCCTGCTGGTTCGATTCAAAGGGAATCTAGCACTACTGTATGCGTAACAAACCGTTGATGTGGTGTTTTTTTTCCGGGGGACTTAAGCAAATGAAGGACTACCTTGTTAAAAGGTCGCATAGTGAAAAAAAGGCTGAGGAATGCAGCCTTTGCCCGGCGCGTGACAGGGTGGCACCCCCTCGTTTGGCTCATGCTTTTGGACTAAGACCACAAATCCTGGACGTTGAACTTTTTGGGGAGAACGTGCTTAGAGGCTTAAACTGCCTTTTGGGGCACGACGTCGCAAACCAAACACCTTTCCCCGTGGTCGCTATCAGCTGAGAATTGCCAGCATGCCAACAAAGAATGGCTTTCTTTCAGATGCGCGCACATGACATTTGTGCAAGACATCGGACCCCACGGCGCCTGCCACCTGTTTGAGACTTCATTGTGGCCGCCGGAGTGAGTCCAGTCTGGTCCAGTCCCCCTCCATCGGCGCGGGGGCTTTTTTTGGCTTCAACGGTAGGATCCTCTGCCAAGCGCCTCGGCCTCCGGTCATTTGGCTCGGTCGCCGAGAAGGCTGGAGAAACCTCTCTTGGACCTAGACCCATCCACGGAAGCGACCCATTTGCTAGCAGTGAACAGGTCAACTTTGCCTTGCTTCAATCCAGGCCCGCTCAGCTGAATAAAGCAGCCCGGGAGGTGAAACTGGCGCGACACCTGCCAATGGCAAGTTGCGCCCGCGCCATTTGGTGCCACTGAGCAACTCGGCCGTTCTTTCGCAGATGGCCCGCCGGTGCGCAGGAAGCGAACGTCGCAGCATGCGCGACAGCCACTGGACAAGCTTACATTTGGACAGTCCTGGATTTTAGGGGGAGTTGTTTTCGTTAGGGTTGTCGGTAAGTAGTTTTTGGATGTTTTGATTGGACAAAAAGGCCAAACACATAGCCGTTTGCCTTTCTTTCATTCACAACGGGCTGTTGAGCAGGCCGGTTGTTCTTGTCCATGGCTCGTGGTACTTCGGAAGCCTTTTGGCCCCTCTGATCCTAATCGGTCCAAGCCCCATCCCGACTGCTTCCCAGCTCCAACATTTCCCCCCCTACATCAGCCCACTTAAAGGAGGCGTTCCGTCTTTGACAAAGAAAAGCGCTCAAAGGCATGATGCGCAGCCCCTTCTTCCCCACGTTGAACACAGCTCCAAGCCAAGCCGATGTGGAGCCTAAGCAGGTTTCCCTCACGGGAGGCAAGTGGCCAGGGGATCAAAGGGCACTCTCTGCTTGGGTTGGTTTGTAAGACCACAAATTAGGGTTGCCTGAAGGATAGCCCTGCCCCGAAAAGAAAAACACGGTGCCACTGGGCAATTGGGATGGGACCGCGTGCTCAAGGCTCACAAGCATCCTGCGATGAGGCCCTTGTCGTCGATGGTGAACGCAAAGTCCTCAGCTCGCTGCGCCATCTGCGGAAGCGCGTCCTGGCTTCAAACGATCGTCTGTTTGAGGGTAACGTTAACCCCGGATTAATAAACCCCTGGTTGATTAATCGGGGGGTGTCCCCTTTCAGTGGGGATGCATCACTTTTGGAGGGAACACCCCCCTAATAATCTGGGTCAACATTACCCTTTTTTTGGCCCTGGTCCACGTGTCGGGGTCCCCGTAGTTTGACGCATATCCAAATGCGCTTATAATCTGTGGTTTCGAGCCCGGTGGTTTGGTGTGCGGGCTTCTCATTTGACAGGCCATGGGGAGCCGACAAGAAACCTAGGGAGCCAGAAACATAAGTAACGTTTTGCTGGAGTGGGTGGCCCAAAAAAAGTCTAAACTACTCTTTGCAACCCTTGGCATGGTAGCGCAAAACCTCATTTCTTGTAGCTCCCTCTGAAAATGGACAAAACCCCAAAACCAGACACGAAAAGCCTAGAAGCTTGATCCACCAACAGTGAAGCACCTTCTACTGCCCACCACCCCAAACCAACACTGTACCTGCTAGACGTTGCTTTTGACTGGCCACAGGAACCATAGGGAGCTTCCTTACCGCCAGAATGCCCGAACCACCCATCCAAAGCAACGAAAACCAAATAACCGCAACAATGGTCCAAGAACAGTGAGGCGCTATGCAAAAAAAGAAAGAAAAACGCAAGACAACGCCACTCACCAAACCAAGGAAGGGCTACCCTTGGGAGCAAAAAACTAAATTCTGGCAGTCAAGTGGGGATTCCAACCACCAAACCACAGCAAGCAAACATGTAAAATGCCTCCCAACAACAACCATGCACCGGCGACCTGTCCTTGATCACGTTTAATTCCTTCTGGAGCTGCTCGATGGACGGGTCCTCAACCCGAAACGATAACGATCGGGGTGTGTTTCAATTCGGGGGAGTGGACCCCGCCCGAAAAAGACGAGAAACAGAAAAACACGCACCATTCATTGTGGCTCTTGTATCTAAGAGCGAAATAGAAAAGCCACAGCATTGTAAGTAATTATTGCTTTCTGCGTCGCAAAAAGGAGGGGTCCCCTCAAACCTTGATGGCTTTACCCTTGGTTGCCCGTTTTCAGCCCAACAAAAGGGACCTCCAGGAACCTGATACTCACTTCGTTGGTGGTGCCCAAACTGGGCAAGAGCTCCCATGGTCCAAACTGAAAAGCTGAGCAAGTCCGAAACGGAACTCAGGAAGTGAGTTGTGGGGGTGGAGGTCCCCCAATTCCAGTTACATCTAGTATTCCCCAAAGGGAAATGGGTTCCCATACATGGGAGTCCCTCCCCCAACCAACTATTTTTTAAAAGGTCTCACTTCCGTGGATTGGCCCAAAAAAAATTACCCAAACTTCTTAACAAAGATGGCAACCAATCTGGAAAAAGTGACTAAATACCAGGAACTCCGGAAGTTACAGCTACCCCAAAAGCAAAAGGCAAAAACGGCTCAAAAACGGACAATCAGCGCAAACACAGCTTGGTTTCCCACTAAAGAGCTCTGAAAGCGAGCCCAACAGGAACCCCTGCCGTCTTTTTCCCCCAGAAAACGCTTCCCCCAGGAAGAACAAAAAAAACCGCCGGACGGCCGCCGGACGGATTCGAAGCGCCTGCAGCATCTTCAGGGTCTTGCAGCAGCTCCGGGCATCCCCGCTGGCCCAGAGCAGCTCGGTGATCGCGGTGCGCTCCGTCACCGAGTCCCCGATGGACAAGACGTTGCTCCAAGGGTTCTTGCCGTAGAGCTTCTTCAGGACCTTCTTCCTGGGACTTTCGGGTTTTCAGGACCTTCTTCCTGGGATCTGGGAGGTTTTCCGGACCTTCTTCCTGGGATCTGGAATTTCTTGGTTCTCATTCTCTCACCGGTGGAAGCATGACTTCGTGGGATCTGGAAGTTGGTTCCCGTTTTCTCACGCTGAAGCCGAGGAGTGGCTGGTGGAAGCATGTCTTCCTGGATCTGGAAGGTTTCGGTTGCTTTCTGCTGCTAAAAGTGACCAACTTTTAGCGGTTTTAATGGGAAAACCCACTAGTTGGCAAAAGTTAAAGTCCTAACATCCAAGCAAAATGCACCAAAGGAAGGTTTCGGTTCTCGTTCTCTCACCGGTTCTCGTTCTCTGACCCTGAAGCCGAGGGTGGCTGGTGGAAGCATGTCTTCATAGGAACTTGGGGTTTTGGTTCTCGTTCTCTCACCCTGAAGCCGAGGGTGGGGGGTGGAAGCATGTCTTCCTGGGATCTGGAAGGTGTTGGTTCTCTCACTTTGCTGGTTAAACAGGGGGCATGAAGATTACCAAAGGTAGACTTAGACCGGTTGGAAGAAACATGAAGGACGTGAAGGAAACCAGGGGTAGACTTTAGACGTGGTTGAAATGGACAATGAAGGTTTCCAAGGATTGAGAACCTCCTTGGCATGAATTGATCAATTTGACCCGGTGCCCTGCTAACCCTCAAAATTGGTTCTCCTATACTTAATGGGTACCCTTGAACAAAAGCCAGCCGTAAGAAAAACAAGTCCAAGTCAAGCTTCATCGCCTGCTCCTTGGCCATGGTCAAGGGGCAAACCCCTTCCTCGAACTCGCCATCCGGACTCCGCATCATGTGCTTTTTCACGCACTCCCTGGAGTAAATCACTGGGATGGAGAGCTCCTGCGGAGCTTCACAGCTCGAAAGGTAAACGAGTTGGAGCCCTTTTGAACGCTTCAAGTGATGAACCCAAGGCTGACCCCAGCTGAACCGGATGCCGGAAAGCCGCGCCGAAAAAAGGACGGCGTTTACCCGAGCGTGTTTGGGAGTCATGCGGCGTCGCAAGCCTGTCCTTGCTTTTGCCACTCAGCGAACATGCTTGACCCTCGTTCATGCGCGAACTTCAGAAGTTGCAGCAGAATTTCAAATGAGCCCCCGCAAACCAGAAGCCGCATGCAGGAACACAGTCTTCCAACACCTCCCTTCAGGTTCGGTGTTTGCCACTTACATGGTCTTCCCCAAAAATGTTCTCCGAAAACTCGGGGAGTGTGGCTCCAAGCATGGGGAGTATCTCAGATAAGCCCCCCCCAAAAAAAGAAGAAGAAGTTGTCTTTTCGCTTCACCTTCAAGCCAGGTTAAAAAGAGTACCCTCAAAAATATGCGCACACACACACACCCATATCGGCTAACTATGCGCCAAGCGCCCGAGTTCTGGCCAGGGTTTCCTGTATTTGTCCTGATGGTTGCTCAAACATCACGCGTTGAGCCAATTTTTAGCGAGGCGGTAGCGTCAATCCTGCCAAGGCCGGCTGTCGCGCGTGTCTGGAGCGGGCTGAAACACGCTGCACGGATATGTGTTGCTTCAGTGTGCTACGGCAAGCAGGCGTACGTGACATGCAAGTGCCCATGCCATGTTACTTGCCGTGCGAGTTGGGAACCTCCTCCGAAACAACTGCTGACCAGGACCTCCTAGGCAGGCCAAGCGATGGTGCAGAGGGATAACCGCTGTGCAGCTTTCGGTGGCCGTACGGTCCTGATACCGTTTGATGACGTCAGCAAGTTTTTGCTGACCGATGCAATAGCTGACATCGTGGTCTTGGCCACCGCCCATCCGCGTTCGGGTGCCCACCGTAAAATACACAAAGCGTGCCCGGGACATGATGCAGCGCCAGGTGTCTGCACTTTATTTCCGTCTTTTGCTGTTGAACCTGGCGCTCAAGTTGCTGATGTTGATGCAGCCAACGATGCCTGCCATGCTACTCAAGCCGGGCACTTGAGGCCTCACGCCTCTGCTGCTGAAGATGCTGAGAGGTTTGATGAACATTACCACCAAGAACTGGCCCTGATGGCCATAAGGTGTGCAGGGCACAAGCAGCTTTGGAAAGCTGCCAATGACATGCGCAAAGTGCCCCCATGTTTGCACAATTGCCGTCTACCTTGCCATTAGCACATGGGCGCTACCCGCTACCTCGCCTTGAGACATGAGTTGATCGCCATTTGCAGCGACCTTTGTACCAGCCAGGGTCAAAGACTTGGGCAGTAGTCCACATCCCGCCCGTAAGAGTGATGCAGCAGAGGAACTCCGAGTCCAAGTGTAGACCCGCTGGCTCCCTGACGGCCAGATTGGCGCTATTTCTCAATTAGGTGTTGTACAGCGGAAGTTTCACATAAACTTCCTTTGACAATTGGTGCATTTCCTGCTCCGAACCTGCCATCTTCGATAGCTATGCGGCATCATCATCTCCAGGAGTCGCCAACACTGCATACTTCCATTGATGACTTGTGAGGGTGATAGGAGCATGAACTCCGTCCCTTCCAGCGGACAATGACGCGAGACCGCAGGCCAATTTAAAGTGAGTTTCTTTTGGGCTGCTTGAAGGGTGCGCGCTTGTTTTTTTGTTCGGGGTCGGCTTTGAAGGAGAACTACTACAGGACAAGCCATCATTTTAGGGCTCCTCGGTTGTATGACACACCCGTCCAGGTTTGTCTGTTTTTGCATGGAATCACCAAGTGGTTCCCCTTTGGTCCCTAACCAACTCCACTTTTTGCCATGGGATCTCACTTCCTTCAAGAGCTTCTCGATCTCTAGGGATCGCATGTACTGCGAGGCCGAGTTGGCCACCCAAGGTCGCCGCGACAAAGTGACGATGGCCACCTGACGTTCGAATCTTTGGATGTCAACCTCCAAAGGGATACTGTAAGCTACAAATACAAGAGAACTTAGCCCAAACAGACTAACACCCCCCTTGAAGGGGCATCAAAACACGGTTGTTAGACTCACGTCAGTGGATTGGCCAGAAAATCTCGAGACTTGTGTTGTCACTAAAACGGAGATTCCAACAAAGCATGAAGTCCAAATTTTAGGAACTCACGGACTGAATTTAAGGGAAGCAAACAGCAAGTTGCGTAAACAATCCTGGTTTACATCGGTATCTCCAAAATAGGTGACCCCAAAAATGGCATTTGCATTGCCTTTGGCGTCTTCCCCTGCCCCGAAACGTGTACCCTCCAAAGGGCACAGATCTTGCCGCGTCTTTTTTGGCATCCTCACCTGGCGGTGGGTCAAAACTAGGCACCCAAAATGGAACACTGTTAAATGGAACCAAGGACACAAATCTGCGGTCCCCTGGTGGCTTCATTTTGACCCATGCCCACCTGGCCGCAAGTCTTGGCCAAACGCAGCAGCTCTCGCACAGTGCCACTCAGCCTCTCCAAGGACGCATGGAACGCAGCGTCTGCTGGCAAGGTCTCCTTCAGGCTTGCTGACATAGGTGTCCTTTTAGGGGCAATAGATGTCCCTGGTAGATGATTAGCCCACCAGGTAAACCAGGAATCGCCATCTATTTTTCGGCCAAAACAACCAAAAAGGACACCTATGCTCTGTGCTGCGATAGGCAGGGAATGAGAAATGGAATGAACCTAGTCGCCACTGACATGTGTTTCGTGGTTAAACTGCGCTGTGGACGGACGAAATCCATTTCGCACCACTCTGAAACCAGGCGGTGCAGGAATGCGTCCATCAGTCCGTCCTGTGGTCATGCTTCCCTGACAGGAATCTTTATAAAGGTTACTAAGGATCCTTACCAGGTGGATGACAACATCCTTGATTACCCCAAGTACAGGAACCGGTCTCTTGACCATGTATCATACAGAAGCAAAGGCAAGGACCCGGCCAGGAAAGTTGGGCTGAAACCGCTTGAAAGCAAGAGAACAAATCCAATTTCGGTTGTGGAAAGCATGACCGAAATCTGTGACTTCACAGACGTCTGACTCTCTGGTTCTTCATGTTTAGCCCACCCTATATTAGAAAAAAACAAAGTTTGGAGGAGACCCCGGCTTTCAGGTTGCGACATGGGGTGACTGGACCTTAGGATCAAAGGAAGGCACACCTTGGCCCAGCCCTGCGGTACAGTACACCAAAAACGCGGATTTCTTATCACAACCCTTGAGAGTGTAGCAACAAGCATTGTTTTTGTTGCAGCCCCACAAAAATCAACAGAACCAACATTACAAAGAAAATCAATCGCCAACAGTGAGGATTCTGCTTCATATTGGGCACTCGATTCTATCACATGGAGTAACCCCCCAGGTTTGCCAATCAACTTTTGGGGCTCGCCTAGCACCAAACCCGATCTCCTTCAATGACTCCAGGACGTGCCAAGTGGGGAAGAGGGTGTCATCCCAGTCGAAAATGATGGCCGTCTCTTTGGGGGTGAACAGCCGCGCTCCGCTGTTTGCTTTTGCCACTGGCGTGCCCAAGGGCAGGCCCAGCATGTCCTAGGGTTGCCGGGCCTTTTCTTGGTGTAAGGACAGCCAAAAGGAAAACAACCATTTTGGGAGGTTTCTGAAAGAAAGGCACACCCATATTTAATGTTTGGGGGGTGGCTGACTTTCAGGAACAGAGTTAGAACATACTTTTCTGTTGTCACCAGACGGTTTTAGGACTTCTTGTGGGTTTGACAGAAGCCGCTTGATTCCAGCCAAGACGCTAAAAATCCAAAGATCAAACCCGACAGCAATCAAGATTTGGGAAGGAAAAACAAGCGGTTGCCCTGTTGGAGTTGGCCTGTTGCAATATTTCAGTAGTAACTCAGATGATGGCTGCCAAAGACACAAACACGAGAACAAACAACAAGCTAACCGTCCGGAATCTTGATTATGTCCACCAGTGGAAAGCCAAAAGGTTTAATAGATGGACGATTCTTGGAGAAACCCGGGTTGCTTTTTGCTCGCCTGCTAAAAGTGACTAACTTTTAGTGGTTTAATTCGGAAAACCCATTAGTTGGCAAAAAGTGATTCGGTCCTAACATCCCTTGGCAACATGCACCCAAGAAACCGTCTACAGGACCGGGCTGATGGCCAACAACTAATCCATATAGGGAGGCCACTAGAAAGGGGATCGGTTCCTTGCGCAACCTCTTAGGGATCAGGATGCGAATTAATGTTGGCCCATACTACTCAACCCACATGCTGTTTATCCAATTCCACTTGTCGAGTCTTCATTCAAGGAAGAGTGGAAGCGCAAATGGAGACCTGGGGTCGAACTCCCCCTACCCCCAATTCAATTGGCAAGGGGGCGGGGATGTAAACCATGCCCCGAGCGTGAAAAAAGATCGCCCTTTGGCCTTTGACTGTTTGGGATTCAATCCCCGCTTTCTCCATTCCGATCGAGCGGATTGCAGAAAAGTGCCCAAACTTTGTCAATTTTAGTAGGGAACCCCCCCCCAAAAAAAAGAAAATAAAAAAGACACGGTAAAAGGGCACTACTGGGGGACCTAGCCGGGCATGGAACAAACAAAAAACCAACGGGCGAGGGTCAAAGAGCTTGTTCGCCAGGGAGTAGAGCACCCCCTCCGCATCGGGAGGGCGCTCCGTGGACTCCGAGGTTTCTCGGTAGGGGCTCCCGAAATAGGAGGCGAAGGGCAAAGACACGCGCCGCTCGCCTGACGGCGCCCCTCTTTCCAAGAGTCATGCAAGTCTCTCACTGGCTGAGTGGATGGCCCAAAAAAAGTCCAATCTGTATAAATATAGTTACCACTAAAATGGTCTGCCCTCAAAGTTTAAAGTTCATGAACTTAGGAAGTGAGAATCATGCAACTGGGCTGCCCGTTTTCAGATCCCCCGCGAAAAGTGAATAACTTTTAGTGGCTTGACTGGAAACCCAACCACTAAACACGAAAAAGCTCAAAGGCTAAGGGGATGGCTGGGAGCCACCAAGGCAAGTGGACAGAAAGGTTCCCCAAAAGGAAACTAGCCTTCCACACCCCTGCTGTCAGCTTGATTGTTGGAAGGTGCCAGGCAGCACACATGCGTACGTCTACCCTCAGGCACATAAGAAAATCAGCGTCAGGCGGCTTTTGTGGGACATTTCGCATTTTGAACTCTCGCCGAATTCAATAGCTGAGCTTTGAGGCGACTGACTGCGCATAACAATCTTAACTTCGGCTGGATAAACCACGGTTGCGGTTGATTAATAAGGGGTGTCTTCTTTTAGTGGGATCATTCACTGTTGGTGCATGACACCCCCCAGTAGTTGGATGGGATGATTCATCCGGGGTTACTACGGTTTGGGAAGGAACTTCACAAGCAAGAACCACAGCCAAAGCGCTCGAACAGCCGCTCGCTCTCCCTGCGGTTCCCGTTATGCCAAGGAATGCGCCAAATACACGGCAGAGCGGAAGCAAGGAGCATGAAGCTTAAGAGCGGGAAAGATAATGGAGAAAAGAGCGGAGCGAAGAGCGAAGAGAAGGGTGGGCAGAGAGGAGAATGGAGCGCAAAGCCGGGGTTAGCTCAATAATTTACAGAGGGTTCAAAAGAAAATCCGGCCAATCTTCCCAGAAGCTCAGGAACCCACCAAAAAGATATCCACTGGTTGGATGGAACGTGGATGTCAGTGAGCTTGCAGTTCTTTTTTGAGAGGTGGAACACATTGGAATCCCCCTCTAAAGTGGTTGGCGGACATAAACCCCCACCGAAGTTCGACGTCCAAAGGGTCGCCTTTTTGAAACCCATATCAGCATCAGCCCATATCCGACTACCAAGCAACAAGGGATTTAGAGGGTAGAGTTCTCGGATTTCCTCAGGCCGACTCTTTCAGGTTCCCACCTGGAAATTCGAAAGAGGTCCGGTCTTCCTCATCCGAACTTTCATCCATCAGGCTGCTCCGGCGTCTTCCCTCCCGACGCTCGCCGCCGGGCGTGCCGGGCTTTACCGGCGGAGCCAAGTAGGGCAAACTCATGGCTCGCTCCCTCCGCCGGGCGCCGCCCGGCCGCCAAAGCGGAGATCTCTAGCCCGAATCGGCTGCGATTCGGTCTCATTGACACGTCCGGGCACGGCGCAGTACTGATTGACCTGCGCTCATGGTTTGTTTTACAAAGCTGGACAAGGAAAAAACGAAAGAAGCAAGACAAACAAACACGGCCAGCTTGTGAACCGCTACTCTTCTGCAAATCAACATGGAACCCAGAAAGCCATCAATCTTTAGGATTGGGTTCCATATTTCTTTGCAAGGCGCACAAAGTTGGCACTGGGCACGCATGAAGGCATCTGAACAACCACTTGTTTGCAACCTCATGAGGCTTGCGGGCACTTGCTCCGAAGCCTTTGGGACGCTAAAGGTCGCATCTTTGCGGGTGGCGGCTCTTCGGCTGCGAATTCGATTGCGACTCTGAGTTTAGCTCTGGCCAGCCAAAGTCGAGCAACCTATTATGAAAGGCACTAAAATGGCCATGAACTGAACTCAGCAAGTGAACATGAAATGCATCATGGGTACCCTCTTCGGGGTTGGTTGTAAAGGGAGACCAAGGGGGGGAAAAATCAGAAAAAAAAAGGCACGACCTCCATTTGTAGCTGCCCAACCAAAAACAGGACACACGCAAATGCCACGAGCTCACAAGCCCCACGAGATTCCACCCGCTCGAGGCCACCACGGGAGCAACACGCCGAGAGCAACACGCCGACAGACGTGGCATCCGCCTGGCGTCCGCTCCGCTTCCCCAAAAGAGTCGCCTCCCAAAGCTTCAGTGGTTCTAGGTTGTCAAGGGCTATATGGGTGTGGCTCAAAATGAAAGAGCGGTTGCGGGTTGTAAGGACGGGATTACGACCCAAACGGTTAGGACGGGATTGAGTCAGTGAGCCACAAATGGACAGGAGTCTCCGCATTTCCCCTTCAAAGGTTGGAGTTTCATGGTGGCCATTGAAACAACCACTGTTCTTGGTTGCTGCAGATCCCTCGGCAAAAAGCTTCACTTTTTGGGGGGGTTAGTGGAAACCCCTTGACTTCCCAAAAAGTTAAAGTCTAAAGATCCAACCAAATAGCAGTCAAGGGTTGGTAACCGGACCGTGGTTCTAGGTTGGCAAGGGTTATATACTAAGGGTTCTAGGTTACAGGTGGGTGGGTTGTCGCAGGTGGGGAAGCTGGGGCCTTGGTGACAACCTGCGTACCAACTTTCCAACCCTTGATATGGTAGCAAAAAACTGACGTTGTTTGGTTTTGGCAGCCCCACTAAAACTGATCACAGGACCAAAAACCAACAAACGACTAAACTTGCCAATAACTCTGAAGAAAGCATATCATGTCCGCTTCCATGATTGGAGGGATGATAGGATCTAAGTCTTTTTGGTCATCACAATGCATGGCAAGGATGCAAGATGGCCCCAAACGTTGCCTGATAGCGGAGCCCTGAAAATAGCTAGTTTCCGTTTACCCCCCCCCCCCAGCAGGGTACCAGTAATTACCATCAAAAAGAAAGACACTCTCACATCACAAATGTAGAAATGCATGACATGGGCATGAATTCGAATTGGGGGCCCTTTGGTGGAGATCAGAATTCGTGGCAACCACTTTAAAAAAGACGCTGGAAACCAAATTGGGAAATTGAGAGCTCGCCCCCGCCATGTCCCTTCCAAACGAACCCTGCAGGCCATCTTCAGCAACTCAATGTTCGAGTGTAGTTCAGGAAAGGTCCTGAAACAACATTCATGTTGACCCCAAATGAAGAAACTATCCTAGTCATAGCGAGGTGTTCCGTGTTCCCCTAAAGTGGAAACCTGCCAAAGGGACCCTTCTGAATCAACGAGGGGTTAATTCATCCGGGATTCCCATTAGGGGTTTTGTTTTGTCGAAGGGCTCAGATCACAGCTTTCTCGCTCGAACTTGATTTATAGCGACTCACCTGCTATACACGGATCTGTCCACGGCGGCTCTGGGAACAGCCTTACGAAACAGGGAGACTGTCAACTTCCGTGTTTGTTGGTGGATAGCCATGGGAACCTTGGCAACAAATGTGCGAAACTTGGGCACCCCGAAGAATCAAAATTTGTTTTTCGGCATTCTGAAATGAAGTCATTGGCCTTTGCAGTCGCAAGGTCAGCACGCCCTGAGAACCTGACTAATCCACTGAGAAAAGATGACATCATAAAAAAAAAAACAGAGGGTCAAACCACTGTTGGGTAAAATATGTTGCAAACAAATACGGCAACCCCGAAGCTGGCGCACTAGGCAAGTTACATGCTCCAAAGAATTGTGAATTGTTCCGACTCGGGTTCTCCGACATCCAAGTGGTCTTTGCTGCCATAACGGCCAGCCAAGTCCGGGAACCTCGAATGGCCATGGGTCAAAATCCAAATCGTACCCCATCCCAATCCCAACTAAAATAGACCAAAATGGGCGGTGAATTCACCTACCAACCAAAATGGGATCCCAAAACGGTTTTGACAACCACAGCCGAATGAGTCTTGGGAACGGCTCGGACCCTTAAGGTTCGATCTGCCTTCGCCAAGGCCAGTGGCGCTGAGCTTGAACCCTTGGGGCAGGCCATTCTTCGTGAAACCTCCTCAACACACAGGGCTGTGTATTTGTTTTTGAGGGTCTCCAAGTGGATTTCCTCTTAGGTTTCCCTGTGAAACCAACCAAAAAGCGGTGCCCTCAAAAGGAACCGCACCCAAAGGGAAGTTTTTCCGAATGTGACCGAATTACTGAAACGGATGAGAGTAACCTGTCCGACGCGGCCTCCAGGCTATATTCAGGCATCTTGCCGAAGAGGAAGAAGGCTTGTTGCCACTTTTGCGCTTCTTCGCACCTAAGCTCAAGTTTTCAAATGGGCAGGGCGGGGGGGGGGAGCTTCTTTTTTTCCGGGGAATTTGAGCCAACAACATATGTTGGCTTTCCTCTTCATGTTCCTTTCATCGCTTCCTGAGTGGACTTTCCCAAACAAGTACCCAAACTGCCTCTTTTCCAACCTAAAAATGCCGAAGCCCCAAAAGTGACCAAAGCCCAGGACCGCAGGAGTGAGTCTAAAACTACAAAGGAAGGTTAGCGCCAAAATGGAACTCTGAGGTGCAAGCTGCTGACATCTCTGCGGGCTGTAGCCTCTCCAATTCTAGCTTCTGATCGAGTGGATTGGCCCCAAAAAAGCCACCTGGAACTCACCCCACAGTTTTGGGGCAGTAAATTGCTAGGGTCCAGGAAACGTTTTATTCAACATTTGTCGAAGCCAAAAAAGTGACAAACGTACAGAAGCTCGGGGAGTGATTGCCTCAAGGAGCATGGGCCGCCAGGGGGCCCGCACAACTCACGCAACCCGTGGGAAGCATGGTTCACGTTCTTTTCTCGTGCCGACTTTATCACTGTTCAAGCAGGCCCCTTTGATATCGCAGAAAGTGGCATCCCAAACATCATCAACTTCCAACATTGATAGTTCCGCGATATCCCGCATGACATCTGATGGCACCAACCCGGAAAAAGCATGTACTGGGAGGGGTCTCACCAGGATTTGGGCCAACGGCTTGTCGAGAGTTGATATGTTTAAACCACTATTGTTTCGATGACCTATTTGCTGTTTCCCTGATCAGTGGTGGAATCCTCAAACCATTCGCTTCAGACTGGGCTGCTCCTTAGTCCTGATCCGCAACCGCAGTGCGACACCGCTACAACAAGAAGACCTGTCATCTGGTGCAAAGATCTTGCGGAAACATTTTTGGACAGCTCGGGGGGGCAATTTTGTCCCGGGCCTCGATGTTTTGCATGGGGCGGACAAAAATGGCATGGTCTTTGTTGCCTACAGGCCACCCAGCCACAAGGCGCCCGGATTGGGACGCACCCTTGGGGGGTTTTGGAACGGTCACAACTGCCAACGGATTTCCAGCCGGCCATCCTCCCGACCACGTTAAGCGGCGCACGCTGTCATCAAGGTGTTGAAGGTCGCTGTGCTGGCAGCAATTCGCCACTTCCGCATTTCCTGGCGCCGAAGAAGCCGACACATCCAGCTGGACATCCCTTTGCTGGTCAGACGTAGCCTTCTTCAAAGGATCCTTTTGAGGATTTTTGGCTGGCATCTCTTGTCTTTGCTCAGATTTGTCTTTCAAAAATATTTCAGGACTTTGGTTTGGTCAGCTGAGGGCTGGTCCTTTGCTTGGTGTCGCGGAATGAGGCCGTGGCTATCGAAAATCGCGCTTGCCATGTCCCCCCCCAAAAAAAGCTACACCCTAAGACAAAAGCCAAGAAGACTGCAGGTTTGTTTGTTCCTTGGTTTTAAGGGGAAGCCAACCAGAAAAAGACCAGGGGGGAGAGAGCGAGAGAGAGAAACAACAAAAAAGGACGCTGTTGGACAACTGGACAACTTCAAATTCCGGAGGGGGGGGGGCGAATGTCCCTGAGCTTCGGACTGGTCAGTGGGTGGGTTGCGAGAAACGGACCCGGCAAAGCCACAATTTGCACACGTGCTGGAAATCTTGGGGAGGCTTGGAAGTCTCAAGTAGGTCCTCCTCAAAGCACACTCCCTACGCCCAGCTGCCCAGTTACCCGCCCGGAAGCAAAAAGGCAGACTCCGCTGAACAACTGGTCTCGGCGCGTGGTCTGCGTGGGTGTGCCTGAAGAGCTCGATAGAGGATCCCCCCAAAAGGCGCGCTTCAAACCAGGATTTCCTCGCTGGTTCAAAAAGCTGGCAGGTCAGCAGGGAATGGAATGCAGCAGCGTGTTGGGAATGAAGCAGATAATTAATTCCCTTAAGGGAAACCTTAGGGAAAGGCGTATTCATGGGGGCTGGGGGCGTTTAAAACTCCATCCCCCCTCCCCTCATCTCCCCTCCCTCCCCCCCAGCCCCCATGATTTATAGGGGTGATTCCAACTCACTCCCTGCTGAGAACCAAGAAAGGCCCAGTTGCCTTCAGCAGGCCGAGCGCTTTTCGCCACTGCGCTGCGCCCAAAGCATCGGCGGTGATGTTGAAGCTGATGACCTGGGTGGGAGCCAAATGGATCAGGGTGTACCTGGCCATAGGGCAAAATCCAAATCCACAAAAGGGTTTCCTTTAAAACCACCCACAAAAGGTTCCCCCAAAAAAGGATACACTCATATGGCCATGGGTCAAAATAGGATCCCATTGGTCTTGACCCACAGCCACCTGGATACTCCCAAGGAGCGCTTTGGGGATGCAAATGCCTTGCAAGATTTCAACTACGATCCACCAAGGCGATAGGCCCAAACCTCACTCGTCCACCGGCTGTCAAGGAGCAATTTTCCACATGTCTGAAGAAAACAGAACAAATAAATGCTCATGCCTGTCAAAAAAACGCTTATTTAGACACAGAACGCTTATAGTCCAATCCTGCCTCTCCGTGATGGTTTTTCAGAAAATCGTTTCTAGTGGTTCCGCGATTTCCTCGTATTTCCCGTAGATGTCTGCGCATGTCCTGCAGATTTCCGCGCGTGTCCCGCAAATGTCCGCGTATTTCCCTCCGATGTCCCAGCAATATTCGCAATATTTTCTCACCACGGCTGGTCATGCAAAAACACAACGAGTTGCATTTCCGCGCATGCCCTCCACCAAAACAAGAAAATAAGCAACACAACTGCAATAAGGAAGAATCTCTTACCATGTGAGTTTCCAGACATGAAGGCAACCGAGAAGGAAACTCCCTCCGTGACTTGAAGACATGCAAGCACCAAATGGGAATGGACGGGTGCTTTTTCAGGGTACCCTTTTTGTGTCGCTTCAAGGGGAACCAACACGGAGAATGACAAGTTTTGAGATGCCCGATTTCGACACATACATGTACCCGGAACCCAAAAAGGGACTCGGGATACCACTCACCTGCACCAAGCAACTGGACAAAAAGTGGCCGACCTTTGGAAATCTAGGCAAAGCATGGGCCAAGTGAAATGCAAAAGACTACCCATCCACAAACATGGAGCCTGACTGAGGGCTCCCGGAAGACTATGTTCCTCTAGAACAGACCCCCCAGTGGTTTCCATGTTAGCGGGCCAGAGGGCAATTGAAAGGTGAGATACTTGCTGGCCCAAACCGCCCACCGCTGACAAAAAAGGCGAAGCAGCCCCCAGGCTGTGCCATTTCCGCCTTTCCTTCCGGCTGAAGGATCTCTAGTTGAGGACTTCTACGTGTTGCGAACCCGGTCCCTCAGGGTTTCTCAAACGGATGCCGAAAAGTAAACCCTGCACCCTCCGGCCAGCATGGCTTGGCGCGGGATCAGCCTGTTTGCGAAAACCAGATCCACTTTGGTTGGGGAAAAAGTGCAACTGTGCCCTTCCGTGTTTCGCGGAAACGTAACTCAAGCAGCTGAACCGGAACCTCCACACGCACGCACACTGGGCGTGTCTCTAAATGGGCTTGGTTTCTCGTTTGAACCATCTCCCTCCAAACTAAAAATGCGGCTCCAAACAGACACCTCCGCCCACCTGCTCTTGGGATTCGTTTTCGATATTGGCCATGCTTCTGGTGGAAGTGAGGCGAAAAGGGCTCCAAGGCCCTTGCGTCCCCACCCTGTTGGCCTTTGATTCGATCAACTTGGGGAAGAGGCAGCTGCCAAAGCTTGGAGCCCAAAACGTCAAACGCCACCACTTGCAAAGGAAACTCCTTTTGGGGGACCCCCCTTTTGGTTCCTTCCGTTTATTTGTAGGTGGATCCCCTCTTGGGTCCTTGGTGGGGGGGTGCCACAAAATGGCCCAGAAAGATTCAGGGGATGTTCATTTCGGGATATTTCGGGCATGTAGCTCCGAAAGGCCTAGGCCCAAGGCATCGGGCGATCCATGCGATCCACCTGACAACCGCTGGCCCAAGGCGAATCCTCCCCCCCCCCCCTTCCGGTGGCACGCCCGGCTGCAGAAACGCCAATGCAGCTCCAGCGTAATTCCCAAGTTGCCTAAAATTGAACCTTGGTTGCCGATGGAAGGGGAGCAAAAATATAAATTTTGGCTTGGTTCCGATGGAAGGGGAGCAAACATCTAATTGTTGGCAGTTAAGTGGGGGCTTCCCACAAAAACCACAATAAGCAAAAATGCAAAATGCTTCCCAACAACAACCATGGAACCTCCTTTGGACAAGTCAGTTGAGCTGCGAGGGGCCAAACTTCGCGCTCAGCCAGGGCCTCATGCCAACACGGAGATGTTTCAAAGCCTGATTCACAGTGGCAGGGCGTCTAAACCTATGCGTTTCACTAGCACGGCCCAGAGATTCCCAAACAAGAGCCGGACCCTTTGCTGGCGTGAGCAACAAAGCCACATGTCCGGCTAGCGATTGTGGCCATCGCCAACGACGCGCATTTAAGTGAAACCCTCCAAAATTACCCTCACCCCTCAGGGAAACCACTGCAACGGGGGAAGCCACCTGCCATGGCCAGAGAAAGAGGCATTCCAGCAATAGAGCAGCCAGAGGGTTGTTCAAAATGCACCTTCTGTGGATGGACGAAATCCTGCACTAATGGTTTGCCATGGTTTGAAAGTGGTG
>CAUJNA010003769.1:297500-332500 GCA_963377175.1 Effrenium voratum | reverse complement strand
GGTGCTGCGGGTGCTCTGGGGGAAAACCATGGTAGTAATTCCCCAGGAACTCCACAATTTCGCGCCTCTCTGGGTGATATGCATCAGGCTGCAGCGCACGGCCCGGTATCAAGCCCACAAACTCCTTGCCTGACCATGTCCGCGCTGTCTTATCCAATCGGTAGCGGAAGGGAAATTTGCGACCAATTTCTTCTTCCAAGGCATCCAAGCAGTCGCTCGACACACGTGAACATCGTGGAGAGGATAGCACATGCGCGCCAACCTCCGCAGAATGCACCGCACAAAGCTGTCGTGGCTTGCCAGCAGCGTCTGGAAAACCGGCAGTTTTGCCACATACGGAGCACATGGGCTTAAGAATGTTCACCATATCTGGTGTTTTGCACTGGGCACAAAAGGAGGGCCGTTCATCTCCCAATCTGCCAAAACACGGCTGGGTTCTGCCGCACTTGCATTTCCGCGTGAAGATATTTACCATGCTTGCTGTTTTGCACTTGGCACAGCAAGAGGGACTTGCATCTCCAGGCATTCCATAAAAAGGCTGCGATTTGCCACACGTACACCTGCGATTCTTGACGTCCACCATGTTTGCAGTCTTGCACTGGGCACAGCAAGAGGGCCGTGCATCTCCTGGCATTCCAAAATTAGGTCTCGCTTTGCCACAAGTGCATTTGGGATTCCTGACGTCCACCATGCTTGCCGTTTTGCACTTGGCACAGCAAGAGGGCCGTGCATCTCCAGGCATGCCAAAATTAGGTCTCGCTTTGCCACAACTGCAAATTGAACCGCGTAATCGCATCATGTCCTGAGTCTTGCATCTGCTGCAGCAGGACGGCGCAGCATCCCCCGCAAATCCAAAGTATGGCCGAGCCCCCCCGCACTTGCAGATCTTCGGCCGGCCGGCGCCTGCGCTCGATGAAAGCAAATCCCGGCCTGTGGCCGACCAGCGCCAAGCGCAGGCATCAAGGCCTCCCACCAGCTCGCCGGCGCGTCTTGCAGCAGAGTCCTAAGCATCACCATCACATGTTTGACCCTGTGCCAAACCCGCGCAAATTGGCCAGAAAGGCAAACACTTGCTTCCGCTGAGAGGCAGCTGCCGCCCAACGAAACTGCACTGGCGAGAGCACCGGCAGGCCACCGACCTGCCAGGGCCAGAACCACTGAGGCAAGGCAACGTATTTTTGCTGCGCCGGTTCGCGCCGCTCCCAACCTGTCCTTCCCAATATCTTCTATCCAGCCTGATGTTGGAACAAAGAATCGCACTGCTCCCTTCCCCAATGAACAGTCCTGGCGCCCCAGCGTCGGACTCCATCCCAACCCGACGTGTCGGGGCCTGGCAAGTCCAAACCGCAGCCCGCAGAGTCCGAAGCCGCCAGGCAACCATCCGCCCGAGAGAAGGCGAGCCCCGCCGTGTGGGGCGAAAGCTTCTGAAGAGCAACGGCGCCGTGGCACTTTTTGCGTTGCTCCTTCAAGTGTCTTGCTGAACAGTCCTCTTGCCCCCTATGGACCTCCGGCAGAAAGCCTCCGGTAGTGATCCGTTTTTGGGAGGCGAAAGGTGGTGGTCTGACGGGTTGTGATATCAGGGCAGTTGGCCAAGTCGCCAATTCATGTTCCTTGAAAAGGGGCCAATTGGGGGGTTCCATGATAGTCGGGAGCTACCTGGAGTTCTGTAAGGACATGGCAGCTAAGTGGCCGTGATATTGTTCAATCCCCATGACGCAACAAGGATGCTAGGAACTGGGATGTTTGCTCAAATCGAAAATATTCACTTTTAAGATTCACTAATTTTGGCATACAGTATGATTTTGCAGGTGGTGGGGAGGGGTAAAAGCGTAGATAGTTGACACATATGGGCTCCAAATAGTCGATCGGATGTGTCCTGTTGATATGCTTTGCAGACCCCTCGTTGACGCCCAATTAAGTTCGGATAAATGCCAACTTTCGGCACCTCAAAAGTAATGTATGGAGGGGCGTGCCCTCGCCCCCAACAAGGATCTCCGATTCCATACATTATTTCCTTCTGTGGGGGGGGAGGCAATGCATGGAGTACATGGGGATGAATTCCCAGTTGGGGTGGGGCATCCACACACGACCTTGTCAAATGGAAACAGGCATAACTAATAACATGCAATGTGTTTTGGTGGCACATACACCTACGAGTTCTCAACCGAGATTCATAACTGGTGGATGTCCCTAGCCTGTTTGACCGGGACCGCTCCAGCTCCTCGGCCTCCTTCCAAATACCAGCTAGCTACCCCCGAGCAACAAAGTAAAAGAAACACAAAGTTGCGTAGCCAATTAGCGCTCAGAATGAAACTAGGTCCTCCAGTAGGGTGGTTAGAATAAGGGTACCCTTCTTTTCTGTAGTCTATTTTGCTAGGGGAACCCTCCCCCAAAAAAAAGAAACGGTAAAAGGGCACTACTGGGGGACCTGGGAAACATAAGGCATCACGGAGCAGGCGATTTCGGCTCGGCTGACCGAAGGATCTGAGCTTGGCGCGTGAGGCGTTGCGGCACGCCGAGAGGGCGCTGTTCAATGAGGTGGTGTCGCCTCCGTCGATCCCAGGCTCCGACGAGGGGCCGAGTTCGATACAGAGGAAACGTATCTTCCAGGTGCCCTTCAGGGGGCTGCGTTTGGGGAGGGAGGGCGGGTGTCTTTCTTTGAGGTGACCAGTTTCAAAGAGGGAAACCGAGGGGAACACCACCTTCTTTTCTTTTGGGGGCAAAAGACACCCCCACTTTGGGTTGTCAAAGTAGGGGTGTGGGCGTGGCAAGCATTTTGAATAACAAATCAAGCCTAGGTAAAAAGGGTGGCTTCAAAAAACACATGCTCACTTCCAAGAACCATCCGCACAGTTCACATTTGTGATACTGGCCAACCCGAAATAAGGGACTTCCCAAGTAAAGAACCGCCTGCCAGGTTTGACCCAGAACTCCCAATCATTGGATCCCAGGCGGGGAGCTGCAGATCTATGGGATCTTCCGCTCGAAACCGAGTGAGCAGAACCAAAAGATGGGCAGAAGATGTGCAACGAGCTCCCCCTTGAAACGCTACAGCCCTCTGGGAAAAAAACGGCCACGTCATAGGTGGCAATTCGGAAAAAAAAAGGTTCCTGGTAAGTACAAGAAAGCCCATCTAAACCAGGTACCCCAGTAACCTGTGACTGGTTGGGGTTGGGCTACAACCACCTCTTTAACCGGAAACAAAGGCCCAGGAGAAACAAACAGGTTGCGTTTTAGGAACTCTAGCCTTGGCTAAGGAAAAGGGATCTGCTATGATGGCGGTGAACGCGTGAACAGGTTGCTGGCCAACAGTCCTCCAAGGGCGGTCCATTGTACCTGCAGTACTCTTGCGTGAGCCATTTTGGGTACAAATGGACCACCCTTGGAGGGTGCTGGAGGGTCCCATTTCCCTCCCCCAAGCACATGATTTGAAGCAACATCAAGTTCGCGCCACCCCAAACGATGCCCCTTGTGAGCATCGGCTTCAAGAGGGAAACTCCCTCAACCGTACACCAGAGCCGCGATGTTAGACCCAGCCTCGGAACATATCAGCACCCCAAAGCGAGACATATACCCTCGCACCAGTAACTGGAAGGGCACCGGCTCCCTTCAGACTGCGGCAGGCTGTTTGAAAGGCAGCCTCTGCCCTTCCATGGTGGAAGGGGTAAGAACCCAGATATGACTTGGTGCATTTCAAGTGGCATCCTCAAAATAACCCTCCGAAAATTGGTAGGTGTTTCTGGTAACCAGCCAAATCCCTCAAGATGCAAAAAAAATGAGGGCTGGGAATCTGTCTGTCCGCTTGCATGGGCTGCACCGACCTCCGCCTTTTCAAGGGAACCCGTGTGGGAAGAAACGGGGTGCCACCGGAGGTCTGGGTCCGCCAAAGGGGAATCACCGTTCAAAGGCAGTACCGGAGCTGAGGAGGAGGTGTCCAAATCCGCAACCTGTGGCAGTGGAAAAAAAGGACCATTTTGATTTTAAACCTACTTTGCTTGGAGAGCCCTGTTCAGTTGCCCCTAAAGGATCCAAACATAAAAGGCTAGCCTTTTGGTGCCATGACTTAAGATGGGCCAAACAACGGAAACCAAAAGGTCAAATCCGGTGTGCAAGTGAGCCTTTCGGGGTTGTTCAACTTGCTGGCGCTCAGTAGGGAATGAGGGAATGAGCAGTAGAAAAAGATGATCAATGGCTTCCTTTACGGGAATACCCTTCTGGTGCATTCGCAACACCCATTTGCTTAAGTCCCCTGGAAAAAAGGCAGATATTGCCAGTAGTGATAGATTCCCTCGCAACCAACAGAGGGAAAACACACACATATATATATATATATGTATATATATATATATATACTTGAGCAAATGGAAGTGTTTCATTCCCTACCAATCGCACCAGCAAGTTAACAGACACTGGGGGCCTTCAGCCTCTGAGACTTGCGCCTTGCAAGCGCCATGCAGGAAAGCTCTCGAAGAGCCGAAGCGCCTCCCCGCCCGTTTTCGGGCGAACAATTTGTCGTTCACCCCGGGTTGCCGTCCCGTGCGAATCGCTGGAAACATGTTAAATTTGAATCCTTTGGGCCCGCTTGAAACTTGGATACTGTCTGGGACTATTTCGAGTTTGCGCGAGGAAACAATGGAAAAGGTCTCACATAAGGGTAAAGTGGTCTTCGCAAGGGGCTACGGTTTGTGTTGAAGAGTGACACTGAGCACCTTACCTAACTTCTGCTCAGGGTTTCGCGGTTGCAAGTTGGAAAGCCTAAGGGCTCAACGTGCCGAAACCTGCAGGAAACGGTGCTCTTTTGTAGCTCAGATATCTCCGTGGCAAATGACAGTTGAGCAGCTCAGACATGGGGTAGGTAGTAGAGGTCACAGAACAAGTCAACAGAAGCAAAAGCAGGACCAGCACAACCACTGGCAACCGAAGAGAACAACTTTCTTAATAGCAGCAGTGCTCTTCTTTGTTCTATATAACGGACCTCTGTCCTATGACCTACCAGGGCCTTTCAGGACCCCCCCCCTCCCCCGCCCGCAAATCCCGGCGCATCTTTTCGCGCATCTGTGGGCAGCAGCCGCTGGATCTGCTGCGCCAGCAGAGGCTCGTGAAGGGCCCGCTGCTCGCACTCCGCCATGAGCAGGGACTGGCTCATGGCGTGGCACTGCACGGCCTCCGAACTCGCCCGAAGCCAAGGCGATGCCACCTCAAGATCCTTTTCGCTTTTGGGGTTAACTAATAGGGTGAGAGAAAACCAAAGGCCGCCTCCACAACCCTCAGGAAAGGCTGTTTGAAGCTTTTTTAATTGAGGTTCTGAGGGAAGGGCTCGGTGGGGGCTGCTCATGTTTCTTCCAAACTGAACAAATCAGCTTGGCGCGTTGGCAATGCGGGCAGCCATTGACTCGTTCGTGAGGACGCAGGAGCAAACAATCTACAAAAATCTGCGCTGTGCCAGTGGTGAGGGGCCAGGCACATAGCGATCGGGAACCACCTGGTTTGGTGGGAGGGTGTCCATGTGTCGGTGAACTTGGGAACCCTTGGGTGCGCATTGCAGGGAACTTCGCCGATGCAACCTGCGGAAACCAAAAAGAAAGATACTCAGGCCTGCATTGGTAGTTTGGATTGTTGGGAGGTTTGAACCCCAGCTCCTTTTGCAGTCAAATAGGGCAGGTACCGTCCAAACCAAACCGAGAAAGGGATTCATTCGACCACGCCTGCTGAGCCATGGTAGCCCCGAGGCAAAGCCCAAGAGCCTGGGTCGCGCGAGCTTAACTTGTGGGTTAAAATTTGGAAACCCAAACTCTAAACCAACTGAACACCTTAAAACATAGGGGAACCGGACGGCTAACCGTCAAGTTTAGCTTTTCGTCTTTGCTCAAAAGGTTCCTGTGCATGAAGCTTGATGGATGCGCCTTTTTTGGGATGCAAAAAGGGCCACTCACAGCTTGGCTATGTGTCATCCCGCTGAACTCCAAAAAGGTCGCAGAATAGTTCGGGGAGCTTCCGAATGGTTGGCTTCCGCTAGTAAACCACGCCCAACAAACAAAAAAAGTACCCTCGAACTCACTTCCTGACCTGGCCAAAAAACATCTCTCATGACTTTTGGTTTCTCAGTCAAATGGTCCAAACCCAAAAAGTGAGGACCAAGTCCACGAACTCAGGGCAGCGCGTAAGACAGATCGACCCACCGATCTGTCGTTTTTCACGCCACGGAGCCCAGCCGTTGCCGTGGACACAGGCGTCCAGCGCGGAGCTATAGCCGGCAACCCCACACTCCACGCCTGGCGGAACGGAACCAGAGCAACCAGGGCAGCCGAATCTTGAGCTGAAGCCGACCCCAACCAACCCTTGGTATGGTGGCAACAAACCGACTGCTTTTTGCAGCCAACCAAACACATAAACAGAACCAAACCACCCTAAAAAGCCTAAAACTATTTTCCTTGCACGTCCTGTGGTGCAGGGGTTGCAGTGGAATTTTGAAGCAAGCAGAAGCCTGAAGCAGGTTAGCACGCAACACAAGACATCTTCAACTTGGGAGTTGCCAACAGTTGGGGCACTCCTAGCCAACCCTAAGCCGCTTGCCCCTTCAAAGGGAGACCGAGAAGCTTCCCTTTCATTGGCAGTTTGGAGCCTAGCGGTTTGGAGGTTCGGGGGTGGCTTCCCACTTACCCCCTACAAGAACCAGCCAAATCCAAACAGAAAATCCAGACCCCCAACCTGACGGGTTGCCTGATTGAAGGGGGACCAAAGGGAGGCTGTTAAAGCAATCGTGGTCGGAAGAGGTAGGGGTAGTATCGCCCTGGTGGAAGCTAGTAATGGGATATGGGACCCGATGGACGCGGCTGAACTTGGTTCTTTTTTCCACTGGGCCCTAAACGGGAAGCCTGAAAGCAGTCGCTGCCCAGAGACCTGTTCGGCAGAAATAAATCAATCCATTTCTTGGTAGATTCCATCCGGCGACTTTATATCCGCACGATTGGCTAGTCTCTAAGATGATGTCCAGTACCCCCAGCCACTACCGCCAGGGCAAAATTTGGGATGCCTGCTTCTCGCTTTCAACCCTGAGTAGTCGTTTACATCTTATCCAAGATCCCGAGGTGCGGGCGCAGAGTTCGGGGTCGAGAAACATGGGAACCCAAGAGTTATAAACTCCTAATTGATTGGGGCGAAACTTCCCCCAAATCCCCCCGGCTGATGACTCCAGGGTCGACCTTGCGGATCACGATCTGCTGAGAAAAAAAGAACAGACGAAACAAAAAGGTTGACCGTTCGGTCAACACCTTTGACACCCAAAGTGTTTTATGTGTTTGTTTTTTTGTACCCTTTTTTGTTGTGGTTTTCACGGTTTTCAAGGGAAACCAAAAGGAACACCGAAGCCATTTTGGTGGTTCCCGAAGAGCAGACATCACCCGTTTAGAGGTTTTGGACAAGCCGCGGCCAAGGACTTGGGGCCCTGTCGCCTGCGTGGCGGCTGCGCTCCAAAATCAGCACCGAGCACCACCAGGCGCTGGTGCCTTCGGATCGGAAGTAAGCCATGGGGCCTGTGACCCCAGGCAAAAGAGCCCTTTGGTCTGGGTCAGGATGATTTCTAACAAGACCCAGCAACCTCCATCCACGTGCTTAGCCTTCCATAGCCTTCCAAAAGGGGAAGTGGATGAAGTTCTGGCTGTGGGGTTCCGCAGAAGGAAGGTAGTCCTCCAATTACGGCACCTTCCCGTCAGCTTCCATGGGAGGGTGCGGCACGCAGGTCCCAAACTCCATCCAGCCTGCAGCACTGATGGCCGAATCCTGGGTCCTCGGCTCGAGTCAAGGAGCCTGAATCCAGAAGCCAAAGTTGTGACCGACCTTCCGCTCTCACCTTCTTCTGGCCTGCCGAGATAGCAAAAAATAGCATGAACCTACTGGGCCGAGGAAAAAAACAACACAATAATGAAAAATCCAAAAAAAGAGAGGTAAAACAACACAGAACCAACCAACAAAGCAGGAGCAGTTTGCCGGTAGGTGCTGGACTTTGTAGGTGTACATCTGCTCCTTAATTTTTTCTGGATTCCGTGTTTCCGGGCAGTGGGGGGATTCCCTCTAAATTGAGACATGTCTGCACGAATGGGCCAGGGGCCGATTCATTCCGGATTTCCGGCGGTGAGATTCTGCTGCAATTCGTTGTTTCTCGGACTCTTGCTGCTGATTCAGCACGCGATTCTCAGTTGAGTGGATTGGCTAGAACAAGTCCACACCTTTCTTTGCCACTACAGTGATCCCAAAAGCCTAAACTCCCTAAACTGCGGGGAGTCCGGATTTGTTTACCGCTGACGTTTAAAGTCCCGACACTGGGTAAGACGGATCTCCACGTACAATTCACCAAGCCGGAAGCAAGGAATCCCCGACCATCAGTATGGGTTTTCGCTCGGTACTACTCACTCGGGCCACGGCAGCATGTCAACTTGAAGTCTTCTGGCCGAAGTCATCTGCAGCAACAAGCAGGCCTGTCCAGAATGCGCAGACTCTGGATTTTGCAAAGCTGCCCCTACACAAAAAACACAATCCCGGTGTTGGACGGTGCTTGCCTAATCAGCTGGCATCTTTCGTGATTTGCTCACTGGCCCCTGGCATCCTTTGAGCCACCCTGTGACTAGGTGGGAGCACTGCGTGTTGCGAACGTAGGTGCCCTTTACTTTGGCCGTATGTGTCACCTTTGGGTTCCCTGGAACGAAAACACCCCAACGAGTTGGTACCCTCAAACAAGCACACACAGACACAGACACAGACACAGAGACACAGAGACACAGAGACACAGAGACACAGAGACACACAGAGACACAGAGACACACAGAGACACAGAGACACAGAGACACAGAGACACAGAGAGACACAGAGACACACAGAGAGACACACAGAGACACACAGAGACACACAGAGACACACAGAGACACACAGAGAGACACAGAGACACAGAGAGACACAGAGAGACACAGAAAGACACAGAGAGACACAGAGAGACACAGAGAGACACAGAGAGACACAGAGAGACGACACAGAGAGACACAGAGAGACACAGAGAGACACAGAGAGACACAGAGAGACACAGAGAGACACAGAGAGACACAGAGAGACACAGAGAGACACAGAGAGACACAGAGAGACACAGAGAGACACAGAGAGACACAGAGAGACACAGAGAGACACAGAGAGACACAGAGAGACACAGAGAGACACAGAGAGACACAGAGAGACACAGAGAGACACAGAGAGACACAGAGAGACACAGAGAGACACAGAGAGACACAGAGAGACACAGAGAGACACAGAGAGACACAGAGAGACACAGAGAGACACAGAGAGACACAGAGAGACACAGAGAGAGACACAGAGAGACACAGAGAGACACAGAGAGACACAGAGAGACACAGAGAGACACAGAGAGACACAGAGAGACACAGAGAGACAGAGAGACACAGAGAGACACAGAGAGACACAGAGAGACACAGAGAGACACAGAGAGACACAGAGAGACACAGAGAGACACAGAGAGACACAGAGAGACACAGAGAGACACAGAGAGACACAGAGAGACACAGAGAGACACAGAGAGACACAGAGAGACACAGAGAGACACAGAGAGACACAGAGAGACACAGAGAGACACAGAGAGACAGAGAGACACAGAGAGACACAGAGAGACACAGAGAGACACAGAGAGACACAGAGAGACACAGAGAGACACAGAGAGACACAGAGAGACACAGAGAGACACAGAGAGACACAGAGAGACACAGAGAGACACAGAGAGACACAGAGAGACACAGAGAGACACGGAGAGACACGGAGAGACAGAGAGACACGGAGAGACACGGAGAGACACGGAGAGACACGGAGAGACACGGAGAGACACGGAGAGACACGGAGAGACACGGAGAGACACGGAGAGACAGAGAGACACAGAGACAGAGAGACACAGAGAGACACAGAGAGACACAGAGAGACACAGAGAGACACAGAGAGACACAGAGAGACACAGAGAGACACAGAGAGACACAGAGAGACACAGAGAGACACAGAGAGACACAGAGACACACAGAGACACACAGAGACACACAGAGACACACAGAGACACACAGAGACACACAGAGAGACACACAGAGAGACACACAGAGAGACACACAGAGACACACAGAGACACACAGAGACACACAGAGACACACAGAGACACACAGAGACACACAGAGACACACAGAGACACACAGAGACACACAGAGACACACAGAGACACACAGAGACACAGAGACACACAGAGACACACAGAGACACACAGAGACACACAGAGACACACAGAGACACACAGAGACACACAGAGACACACAGAGACACACAGAGACACACAGAGACACACACACACACAGAGACACACACACACAGACACACACACAAACACACACAGAGACACACAGAGACACACAGAGACACACAGAGACACACAGAGACACACAGAGACACACACACACACACACCCACACCCACACCCACACCCACACCTACACGCACACGCACACGCACACGCACACGCACACGTACACGCACACGCACACGCACTCGCACACGCACCCCGCACCCGCACGCGCACGCGCACGCGCCCGCGCCCGCGCGCACGCACGCACGCACACAGGCACACAGGCACACACGAATTTCCTTCGCTGGTTAAGCAACCATAAGCCTGGAGTCCCGTTTCCTTCCCCCGCTCTCCCAACATAGGGGTAAGCAATGGGTCGAGGCGTGAGACTCAATCCACCCACCCTGTGCAAGAGGCATCTGCCCGAACCTCCCCTCAAATCCCCAAAAGCAACACTCCCACCCTGTTTTTGTTGGTTAAGTTTAAAGGGGAACACAACCCACAAAAGGAAAAAAGGGCACCACTGGGCAACAGAGTCAAATGACAACCCCCCCCCCGGCCAATCTACCCTGCTATTTCCCATGCCACCCGTTTTGGCATCGCAAAGCTCCCGCCCCAGCGCCTCAGGCCACTGACTGCCAGCTGCACACGCGCTGAGCGCCGAGTTGGCGCCTCAGACGCTCAGACGACCATGAATTGCCGTCCCACCAAGTCACATGGAGCATGACGTAGGGAAACTCGGTTGACCTTGGAAGGGGAGCAACAATTCAATTTTTAGAAGTTGAGTGGATTTGGATTTCCCACTAAACTACAATACGCAAGAATGTAAAAGGTTTCTCAACAACAACCATGGACATGGCTTCCTTTGAAGGGACGTCAGGTTCCATGTTACTTGGTGGGAGGGGTTAACATGAATCTGGGTCAACGTTTCGATGACGAACCGGAAACTCGTCCCGCTGGCAAAAAAAGCCGTTTTGTGCAGACCTAGTTTCTCTTGGGACGCACTTCTGGGCAGGAAAGTCTTCCCCATTCTGCCCGCAAAGGCTCACTTGCAGCACTTCAAGGAGCCCCGAATATGGCCGTGGGTCAAAATCCTGTACCCCTGGTGAACATCAAAATGAGTCGCAAATGGATGTTCATCCACCCCGAAAATGGAGCCATACGTTCTGCCCCATGGCCATATCGAGGCCGCCCTTTGGGCCTGGTGCGCAGTTCACCCGAAGCTGAGCCCATGGCTGATGATGTCCCCGCAGGCAGCTGCCAACATCTTCTCGTAGACCTGCAGCGCGGCCTGGCACAGTCACCCCCCTCCTGCCCCAAAGGACCATATCCTGCCAGCGGCCTCCATCGCCTGCTTTTCTAGGTCTTCCAGATTTGAGAGGTTAGAATAAGGATACCCAATTTTTTTTCTGGACGTCTATTTTAGTAGGGGAAGCCTCCCAACCAAAAAAGGGGTTAAAAAGGGCACTACTGGGGGACCTAGTTTTTCATTTGTTCAAAACCCAAAGCTCTGCCCAAATGGCAGTTGTCGGGGGTGGTGGTTGCAAATCCGTTTGTTTGTTTTCAGGGAAGTACGTAGAGAGATTTTGGGGAACATAAGGACCACCAAATTGGAGTGTCCGATTCCTTTGAGCCAACATGAGTTAAATCCAATTCTGCGCATGTGGGTCTCTTTGTTTGAGGCTACCCATTTCTGGATTGGTCAAAAGGGAAACCAAAAGGAACAACCAAAGCCATCTTGGAGCTCCGCAACAAAAAGCAAAACAGAAGGCCCTGATGCAAGTCTACGTAAACAATACTTCAGAACTCTTGATATGTACAAAACCAAAAGCACTCCTACACCGTCCTGCTCTCAAACCTTGGTTGACGATGGAAGGGGAGCAACAAGTCAAATTTTAGCAGTTAAGTGGGGATCACAATAAGCAAACATGTAAAAAAAACATGTTTCCCAACAACAACTATGAAACAAAGAGGACACCCATTTTCACCCGACTGCCTGCCACTGGGTCTCCAGGGCAGTCACCACCACATTCCCCAGGTGACCCTCAAGGCTCGCCAGCGCCATCGCCCAGCTGTGGGCCAAGCCCTCGGGTGGGCCAAGGGTAAGCGCTGGGTAGCGGGGGTTCAAACCCGCAAGCCAATCCAAACACCGTAACATGTTTACGGGAACCCCGGATCTAAGTAGAACCCTGGTTTGATCCTGACCGGGGGCGATCCCTGGTTTAGTGGGGTTCAGACTACTTTGGGAGGGACCCCGGGCTTATTCCGGGGTCGACATCGGAAAATCAAGTCGGAGCCCTTGAAAGGACATATGTTACATACCCTCCCATCAAACATGGAACCTCAAAAAGGGTCGGGGTTTCGGACTATTTTCCTGTACAAGGGACATCCCCAATGATTTCGGCAAACCAGCTCGGGACTTTCGGCTTTGAAGAGGATATCTTAGAGCGGCTTTGGACATTCATCAGAAGCCTGTGGAACCGTGGATGCCAGGATGCCTTGACAACATGCAAGTCGACATGAGTCGCCCTTGTTCGTTTCCCAAGCTGACTTCTTGGAAAAGGAGAGGAACCTTGTTCATGGCAACAGACATCTTCCAAGACCCTCTGACCGCCAGGATTGAAAACATGGCAAAAGGATCTTGCCAAACTTCCAGGGGTACCTTCCCCATTCTTTCCAGGGATCCTTCTTTATAGAAAACCTCCTGAAACCCAAGGAAAACAACTGTTTGTTTTTTGAAAATAACGATGGTTGAAAAGAATGGGGGATCAACCCCTAGAAAACTACTCTAGATTCGGAAACCGCAATGAAGGGAGCCACCTTCATGCCCGGAGCCGCTCGCTGTATCTCAAGCTATGCTGACCACACTTGATTCAGTCATCAAGGAACTATACCATCCCTTAGGGACAGCATGGAGGGTACGGGAAAACGCACGCCCCTGCCGCATAAAATGTCAGATTAGGACCCCAGCTGGGTGGTTGCCTTTGGGCTTCTTCTTGAGACCAGCCTTGCAGAATTCGCTCCAAACCCGAAACATGCTGCTGGGACCACCCCCAGTTTCCCTTTTGGCTTGCGGGGCGAGAAGAGGGAAAAAACAGGCTGGAGGGTGGCGCTTCTTCGAGTGAAAAGTTCTCGCTGAAATGGGGCGCACTCCCTGGTCAGTCAAGGGGGTTTACAAATCAACGGGGTTCCATATCAGGTTTCAGGATCGATTGTGTGGCATGATCTGGCTTCTCCCCAGCACATGGCCAGAATGTTGTCACCCACATGCCTTCGGCATGAAAGACTTGGCGCTTTTCAACTATCGTAGCACATAGCCTTAGTGTACTGGGCACTTCGTGCCATGCTAGAGGTGGAAAACAACAACGAGTTGGATTGGTACTAAATGGCAAAACACCTCAGCGTGCAAAAGTATGTCCTTGGGCTATTTTTGTGATTTGTGGTGTCAGCTGCAAATGGCAGCAAGCCGTGGATTCGAATATTCTTGAATTTGGGTCCTATCAGCAATTGGCAGAAAACCTCAGGGTGCGAATGTTATAAAATCGTGAGGAGTCGCGTATTTTGAGTTTAACATGAGATGCCGATTTGCATCGTAAGCTTTGGTAAGAAAGCTTTGGAGACACAACAACATGCGGCATAGGAGCATTGCGGGGGAAGACCCCAATTCCGGTCTCTCCTTTTGGGGACCCCAATGGTTTTGATCTCCCTTGAAAACTGAACAAAGTTCCCACCAAACAAGGACACGCCGATTTTGATCCACTTGAGCTGCAAAAGGACCAACAGGGAGCTCAAAGCCGCCGAGCTTCGTTCGCCGTGATCAGCGCGCTGCTGATCCCAGGCGTGTCGGAGCCCTTCGCTCGGAAGCCTTGGGCCTCAAGTCGGATGTCAAGCAAAGCTCCGTGGGCAACCGCCCACCCCATCCCTGGTGTGAACCCCTGGTATGACCCCCTAGTTTGTGGTTCGCCCCAGGGCAATTGGTACATACTTTCAAAGGCTGAATGTATCCGCCGATATGGATGAAGCCCTGGTATGAACCCCTAGTTTCTGGGTTAGCGCCCAAATTTACCAAAACGGCCATGGACGGCTATGAGCCAAGAATGGGGCGCCCTACAAAAAGGGGCGTCCCCTTTGGTGAACCTTGCGCCCTTGAAACCAACCCCCCAAAAAGTGCACCCTCAAAGAAAACACCCGCAGCTGCATGACTGCAGCCAAATGCACAGGCCACTTGGGAAGTGAGCACAAAATACCTCAAGAAACAAAGACACACCCATTGGGGCCCATACTGTGGATGGACAAGTTCATGCATGAGTTGGGATGGATGAAGCCTGGTTGATAACCCACTCGCCAACTGGTGCAGGGTGTGGATTTTGTTCATCTGGCGCGGACTTCGTTCAAGAGGGGGCTTAAGGGGGGGCTTAAGGGGGGGCTTAAGGGGGGGCTTAAGGGGGGCTGAGGCAAGGGAGGGCTTAAAGAGAAGGATGTGGCCTTCTTTGAGGTACCTTCTTCGGGTGGTTTGAAGCGAAAGCAACATGGAAAGAACCAGCTTCGGGGGTTCCCCCCCCCTCTGGAGATCTGCTTCTGCACACACCACCCCCCGTCCTTGCGGCTTCCAGGCGACAAATCTTCAGCCAGGCAGCCAACCGCATGGCCTCCTCCCAGTACCGCGCGCGCAGGCAGCTTGTGAGTGCCACGCTCACCGCCACGCCATCCACCTGAGACAGTGGCCCCCCGGAACTCTTTTTCAGGTTCCTTGTTGCTGGGCTGCCCTCAGATCCCCCGCTAAAAGTGAACAACTGTTTGTGGGTTAAATGGAAACTGCCACTATTAAATGGAAACTGCCACTAAACTCTAAAAGCTAAAAGGCTAAGGGGATGGCTGGGAGCCACCAAGGTTTGTTTTGGTGTGGACAGAAGTTGGGAGTGGTCTTAAATGGGATTTGAATTCCATGTTTGGTGTTGCGAGGGGTTCAAAATGGGACTTTAGAACCACTAAGAACCGGAACACAAACAAAGGTAAGCCACAGCAAAAGCGCCATTTGTTCATGAAGTCCCTGGCAAACTAAACGTAGTTCCGCGTTCTGGGGGCAGAGAAGCCCAACCGCAGCTACGGTTATAAGACGTAAGCCTTTCTGTGCTAACCAACGTGGGATCCCATCCTTATTGACTGCTTTGCCACTTTTCAGGGGCTTCCCCTGGTATCGCGGATGTGCTAGGCCGACTTGGGCCCACATGCGGGGCGCTCCAAACATCTCCAAAACATCTTTGCTAAGTCGGTTCATATTTAGTCCACCCCACATTGGCTGAATAGTTTTGGAGGAGCCCTGGTTGAGTTGTTTCATAGTTGGTCCACCCTAAATTGACTGCTCGATTTGCCAGAACCACTGCAAGGAGCGAGCCTCCAGGCGATTGGTTTCCATCTCCCTCAGCAGCCCCAGCGCCCATTGCCAGCCGCCGTGCGAGCTGTCCTCTCCCCAGGCGTCGTTGGCCGCGCTCATGGCCGCGGTGTAGATCTCCCTGGACTGCCTCGCGAGTGGATCTGGGCTGAGTCACCCTGAGTAAGGAAATAGAAAGAAACAAGGCAAGCAACCCACTGTGAGTTGAACTTTAGTGGGTTAAACGGAATTCCCGAACACCAAAACTTGGTCCTCCAGATTTGAGAGGTTAGAATAAGTTGGCACCCGATTTTCTTCTGAACGTCTATTTTAGTAGGGGAACACTCCCCCAAAAAAGAAACGGTAAAAGGGCACTACTGGGGGAGCTAGAAGGGATCCGGAATCTATTGAAAACAGGATGCACGCCCCAATCAAAACCAATCAAGAGTCAGAACAGGAGTCTGAAAAGGTGAGAACTGATCCATCCCCTTTTGAGTTCCTGTTGGCAAATGTCTAATCCTCACTTCCCGAGTGGAATTGCTCAAAAAGGGTCTTCCCACAAAGTTTGAAGTCCAGGAACTTAGATTCCAAACATGACCCGGTGAATAGGGACTCCAGCGACAAATCGGACATTGCCCATCCATTTTAGCCGCCCTTCACATACCTATCTCGACTCTGCACCAACCAAAACTACGTCTATCCAAAGTGAGTGAACCTGAAACATGCAACATGAATGTCAAAGAGATCACCTTTTCACTTCAAACGCCACTTGGCATATTTCCATTTTCCCTTCAAGAAGTAAAGACGGGTGCTTTCTGCTGCCCTGCTAAAAGTTTAACTTTTAGCGGGTGCAATGGAAAACCCATGGGTTGGCAAAAAGTTAAAGTCCTAAAATGCACCAAGGGTACTTCTCTTTTCCCTTCAAGCGGTAAAAGACGTTTCCCCCCACGTAACCCCCCCCCCCCCCCGGTTCGTCATCCTGTTCGTACAGCCGGTGACGCGCCCAATTTCCCGCACCCCGCCTCAGGCGCTGCGCGTCCATGCGTCGCAGCAGCTCTGTGGCGTGGCGCTGCTGCAAGGCGCGGGCGCAGGCCTAGCAGTGGACTCAGAAGGGCAGAGGTTGGAAGGAACTGCTTGCGTATGGGTGTCTCCTGTTCAGAAAACACCAAAATTGCGGGTGTTCCGTTGACTTTCCCCTTGAAGCCAGAAAAAGGGGTGCATACAAGTGTCTCTTCTTTTTTTCGGATTTGGATCCCAAAGTTGTGGCTTTGCTTGTGGGTCTGCCTTCCAAGCCACCAAAAAACATTTATACCCATTCCTCAAAGGGGAAATGGGTTGCCATAAACTGAGATGAATCAACCATTTTTAAGGGGGTGGGGATGTTTGGATAAAAAACATATTCGAAGCAACTTGGGTCCTTCACCCAAAACACCAATCCAAGCCACAGGGCCACCTCAACTCAAGGGGGGATCTTTGAATCAAATGATTCGCGCCTTCAAAGGTCTCCCCTAAGGGAAATGGAACCACAACTGGAATTCCCTCCCCAATCGACTATTCCTAAAGAGGGGTGGGATCTTGGTTTAGGGTGGGTTTGGGATTGGTCTAGGGTTTGGTTCAGGGTTGGTTTAGGGTTGGTTTAGGGTTGGCGACTCCTTGTCTTGGGGCTTGTCGGGAGCATCCAACTCGATTCGCGCCTTCAAAGCCGCCAGGAAGCTCAGGTCATCATTGGCCTGCGGCTCCAAAGCCGCCAGCGCCTGTGCAGCTACAGCCGGTTCCTTTTGGGTGGCCAGGGCCACAAGTGCTGTACAAATTGGGCCAATGATTTGAACAACGCCCCCAAAGCAACCCCGCCCCCCAGAACGGGTTCTAAAAAAAACTGCCTGGGAACGGCCCAGGCCCCAATGTCTCATAGATGATTCGCACGGAATGCGTGAGTTTGGGCTCCTTCCAACATGATTTGACCAGGCAATTGTGTGTGGCGTCACTCTTCAAACGGACCTTTGACGATCTTCATGTTTCTTCAGGTGTTTTGTTCAGCACACACAAGGACACGACGTGCTACTGCTTGCCACAGTCACAATGCACGCCAGGTTGCTCTACAGAAATTAATGGCCGACTCGCTCAGTTGTGTAGCCAGAACTAATCAAGCTTGATTGCCTTTAATCAAAATGAACAATAATTTCTGTTTAAGAAAACAAAGGTCACTCAAGACGGCAACAGCGCAAGAACACAAACGAGTAAGCAAGTAAACAAGAAAGCAAGAAAGCAAAAACCGAGAAACCAAGTAAGTAAGCAAGAAAGCAAGAAAGCAACAAACAAAGCAAGAAAGCAACCAAAGCAAGCAGCTGCACAGGTTCATTCAAGCCTGTGGATGACACAGGCTTTCCAATTGCAAGGTTCCTGCAAAGAGGTGAAAGCCATCTGATCAAACGGAACGCAACTTTTCAGGTCCTTTTCGCTCCTTTCGCAATCCTAGAGAACCAGCTGCTATAGCCTCTACAAACAGACCATTTCTGGAGCTGGAAACCAACCAAGAAGTCACCTCTGATTGGTTGGACCCTAGACTCACCGAACAAGTGGATTCGCAAAAACACACCCAACATCACTTTTTGGTTACCACTGAAGCGGTCCAAACCCGAAAAATGCAATACAGTCCGAAATTCAAGGGTTTCGGCGCGCGTGCGCTTCCAGGTTAACGCTGCCTTGCGCAGGGAAGCGAAGTAGCTATCTCAGGGCACTATGGATGCCTTACAGCTATCTCCAGGAAGTGACTTGATTCTAGGGTTTGATTCCCCATTCTTTTCAACCATCGTTCTTTTCCAAACCGGCTGTTTTCCTTGGGTTTCTTTTGGGTTTGTAGAAAGAAGGATCCCTGGGAGGAATGGGGAGGGCACCCCTAGATGGATGCCAGACTTCCACTCCTGAGACTTCCCACGGCGACTCACATCGAAGGCCTCTCGCCAGTTCGCTGCCAGGGCGTAAGCGCCCAACACTGCGCGAGCCGCTGGGCCTTCCTGAGGGCAATTCCGTCGGAGTCGGGCTCTTCCTGCCCCGCTGTGGATGGACAAAGCTATGCGTCAGTCGGGATGAACGAAACCCTGCAAAAAGTTGGATAAATCACCTATCAACCGGTGCAGGATTTTGTTCACCCTCAGTATGGTCCAATGGCTGTGTCCGCTTTTGAGGCTGGCGGGGGGGGGGGGGGGGCAGTCTTCAAGCCAAGCTTTCTTGGGGTGCGGTTTTGGGTGAGATGAAAGGTACAACCACTCACTTTTGTCAATTTTGTTGGGGGTCACCCTCCCCAGCCCAGCCCATTCCACCTCCCACCCCACCCCCACTCACAGGACTTTACTCAGCCCCGCTCAGGTGACACCCCTTCAGGTGAAAAACACGGAAACATGTATTTGAGGACATTTGAGGGAACCAGTTTGAAACATGCATGCGAGGTGTCTCCTGGAAGATTTTGAGCAAAAGCCTGCAATTCAGAAAGTGCTCAGGAAGGAGTGGGTTGAAGACGTTGTGTCTATATATATATATATATATCTCTCTCTCTCTCTCTCTCTCTTTACTTTATGGCTATGCTTCAGCCAGGTCAACTAAAACACATCGCACCAGGTAATTTCCGACACATCTAGGGTTCCTTACTTGTGCAAGGATAAGCACTCAGTTTGCTGGAGCTGTCTGTGCCTGCTGGAGCTTTATCAGAACTTGGAACCTAACTGTTGCAAATGAACCTCGCAGCGGGGAAATGTGCGATTTGTGATCATGTTGAACAGTTGCTTATTTGTTGCCACAGTTTTTTGCTCCTCTGTTTGTTTTGATATGCCTTGTTTAGGCGCTTTGACCTTTTTGTTTTTGTATTTGTGCGCTTTTCTGGGCTTGTTTGAAGCATTTAAGAGCATTTGAGACCATTTGAGAGCATTTGAGTGCATTTGAGTGCATTTGAGTGCATTTGAGTGCATTAAAGCTTTTTTCAGGGAGAAGCCATTCATAGCCATTCATGAAAGACTTGAGTCAACGCAGTTCACCTTCCATATGGATTGTGAATTGGAACAAACAGTTTGATGATGATGTCCAAGCCTGGTAGATTAGAAAAGGCCTCAGTTGATTCTGTCAGCCAACATGCTTCAGTTGAAACCATGCAATTAGTAAAGACTTACCGAACATGGGGCGCACATCTTTGCACGCATCAACGGGACATGCCATAGCTTGCATTGGTCCGTGCTCCTGAGTGGGCTAGGCAATCACACCTAAGAGAAGGTACAAGCAGGGTCGAGCAAACCAGCGCACATGTATCAGGGTTATTTGGGCCACAACCACAACAGCTTCAAACAGGCGTGACACGTTGACCAACATCGAGGCAGATCGAGAGTAGTTGAAAGCTTTTATACCCTCAAATGGCCTCAAACACCACACATTTGGAAAAGAACATTTAAGTTTCAAATGGACTTAAAAAGGCCATAACAAGACTTCAAAAGCCCAAATAAGAGATACTGAGCCAAACTGAGAATTATGAAGTGCATTTGAGAAAGCGTTGTTTTGAAGATTGGCATTTAAGCTGGATTCACATGAGGGGTGCCACCTGAGGGGGGCCGAGTAGGGTTCAGTGACCCACCTCCCAACCCCCCAGCCCCAACCGAGCCCACGCAGGCAAGCCGCCCGGAGTCCCAGCGAGCTCTGCCAAGCATTGCCCGGGTCCATCTGCAGAGCTGCGCGCCAGGGCAGAAAGCTGCAGCTCCTGTCTCGAGCGCTCGGGGGCTGAGTTTCATGGGCCTCAGCTCCGCTTCCCTTGGTGTTCCCGGGTGGTGAAACCCGTTTACCCGTTTGCCCTTGTTGATTTCCTAGAACCAGAAAGTCAAACATCCCTGGTTGAAACCTTTACTTGAGCCATCTTGGGCCGGTTGGCGGACTTTATCCCTTGAAATGGGAAGTCGCTACAAGTGAGACAGCTCGAGACTTAACTATAAGTCAGCTTCCCATGATTGGTGGTTTGGATTGGTTTGGAGGTGGTATTAGCATCCCATTTGCCCTCTACAAGAACCAGGACTCAAATCCAAATCCAATCCAATCTAAACCACCACCTCAGACCTACAGCAGACAAACCCTCCCATGTGGTCCCCAAAATGCAGAACGCTTCCCAGAAACCTTTGGTTGGCCCTTGGTATGGTAGCAACAAACTGTTGTCTGCAGCCCCCTAGTCAGAATGAGGAAAACCAGAAAACCAAAGAAACAACAACTTGTCAGAAACAGTGGTTTTGGCACAAACAAAGTCTGAATTTAGTTGTTTACCACCCGCATGATTCTGCCCAAGCGTCCAGACACTTGGGTTTTACATGGAGCCAAACAAAAAAAGACCCGATTCCACCAAAAGAGTTTCCTCATGTTTCCTCTGCGAATGGGTATGCTTTTTGGGGTGCCATGTTAATCTCTCGCATCCATTTACCTAAGTCCCCTGGAAAAAACGGGAAAATATGTCCAGCAGTGATCAACAGGGGAAGACATATGGCCATGGGTCAAAATCCAAATCGTACCCCCAGTGAACACCCCAATCCGCTCTAAAATAGGTTCTAAAATGGGTGATGAATTCACCTGCCAACCAAAATGGGATCCTATTCGTTTTGACCCACAGCCATATTCTTAAACACATGGAAGGTAGTGGGGTACTCACCACATGGCTGTGGGTCAAAACCAGTGGTACCATTTTTGGGTAGGTGCACTACCCACTTTCGTCTGTTTCAGTGTGGATTGGGATGTTCACTGGGGGTACCATTTGGATTTTGACCCATACCCACATGGCTAAACAGGGCCAAAGGCTCCCGGAAGCCTTGGCTCTCCTGGTGATGGAGTCTGGCTCTAAGCCCACTGCCCGGGAAGTGCTCACAAGCCACAAGGAGACACGCCAGCGCGCCGTCCCGGCCTGGCGGATAGATCGGGGAAGTCACTTCTTGCACCGTTTTAGCGCTCATCTATAGCTTTTTCTTTCCTCCCCCGAATGTGGAGCAAAATCCAAACAGCCTGAGCAATGGATTCTCAGGCATCAGATATCTGAGTTATTTCACCAGCCTGAAACTTGCGGTGGTTGGGGGGCCATTCCCGACATAAACCACCAATTTGTGGTGAATTTGGTTGTGAATTCGGTCGTTCTAATTCACCCAAATACAACTGTTTAACTTGGTCTTTCACTTTGTTGCAGGTTATCCCCTTGGAATATGAGGGGCGTCCAAAAAGTTAGAGTTCAAATGGCCACTGCTGGCGGTCGACACGGCCCGCAAAACATCCTAGAGGGGTCAACCGACAAGACCATGAGAACACAACATGTGTTCTGATTTGAACTTCCCAGTCCCTTGGTGTACTATAGGCAAATAGCTGATAGTTCTCAGCTCGAGGTTCAGCATGAGCAGAACCAAACAAGTAACAACTCAAACACATACCGCGAGAAGTGCAGGTAGCACCCATGCTGAAGCACGCGTGAGCCATGAAACTTTTGACGCGGAAGCTAACCCACAGTGATCTAATCATGCGTTGTGGAGAAGCAAGAGAACAAATGGGCTGAAGAGGGTGCCACCAAACAACTGGGCTCCATTTCAACCTGCGCATGTGCTTCTCTTAGCCAATGTGAGGTCAGACTGCGTTTGGAATGGGAAGGGCCGTCGCGCTAAGTCGTGCACCGGGAGGATGCGCCGCCAAGAAAACAGCCCTGGCTTTCAAGCCACGGTCACGGTCCCCCCTTTTCAAAATTGTTGCCTTCCAGGCACAGCTCACTGGTCAAGAAGAGTCGGGCCGACGGCTCTTTTCGTGTTCCTTTTTTCTTGGGAGGGGGGGGGGACCGCATTCCCAAGCTCTGCTTGATTAATAGGGTGACCCATTCGAAAGGAGATCCAGATGACTTTTGCGGAGTTGCCCCCGCCTTCTCCGCCGCTTTGGCCAAAACGTTGAAGCTCACCATGTCCAGCTGCAGCCGCTTCACGGCCGAAGACCGCAGCAAAAGCAACGTCCAGGCCCAGTTCCCCTCGTTGCAACTGAGCGGTTGGCCGGCCGTGTCATGGCTAAAGAAAATCAGAGGGTCACTGGATTTCCCCAAAAGAAGAAGTTGCATGTGACTGGTAGATTGAACCTGCCACGTTTGAGGGTTCCAGAAAGGGAAATGGAAGAAAACCCCTGAACATGCCGGCCTGCAAGTATTGCACCTTGCCCATATCCGGGCCTGAATCTACAAGGTTGGTTGCTTGGACATGCAACAGTTGCATTTTGGGACACACAGGACTGTTTTGTGAAGTCAAGGATGGACTTTCTAGAAAATCCACCATATCTTGGAATCCTGGCTCAAAACACTCTTCAAATCCAAGCCACACAGGTGAGACGGTCGCTTCGTTTCCGGGCAGCTGAGAAGTCACCCCGAATTTCTTCGATTTCTCTGGCATTTCCCGGATCCGGAGCTCCAGGGGTCACATTCCCCAGCTGAGCTCCACTCGCCTCCAGGTGTCCTCCCCGGCTGCTGCGCAGAGATCCGCACGCCGCCGCCGCGGCGTTCGCCGCGCTGAGGCCGCCAGGCCACGAAAACAGCCGCAGCGCAGCGCGCCAGGGCTGCGTGGCGACGCAGGCCTCGAAGGAGTCACTTGGAACTGGTGTTTAGACTTTTTTTACCGCCCTCCCCCAAGTGTTTTTGTTTTGTTTTTGTTTAATGGGACAAGGCAACCCTATTGACGTTTGTTGATGTGTTGGTTCTGTTTTTTTTTGGCGAGGGGATCCATTGTTTCTTGGCAATTCTTAACATCGTCTCTGTCTCATTCACCTTCTGCATCTTCTCATGTTTGTTCAGTCTCACACAGATACCCACAATGTATAATCATCTAAACCGAAAAAGCATACGAAAGGACCCCGGTTGAAATAGTGGTTGAAGTGGTTTGCTGAGAAAATTGCCCCTCAAGCAAGTACCAAAGAGGTGTTCCACTTTTTCCCCCAAAACAAATAACTTCCTCCTTATCCCAAGCTGATCTTGCTCCACAGAGCCATTGACCAAACACCGAGGCAGAACTATGGCGCTTCAGTCTGGGAACTTGTTGACCCCTCAGATTGGTAGAGATTTGGCCCCCGGAAGAAACACGGCTTACTCTGTGTTTCAATTGCATTCTGCTAAGACCAGCCAAAGGGGGGAACCGACCCTCAAACAAGGACGGGCCCACATCGTTGCACGTAGTGGGAAGCATAGCTTCGCAGCAAATGTTGGTTGATGGCCTCAAAATGCATCGATGCCTTGTTGTTCCAATCTGTTGACGAGCCAACCTTTTCCTTCGAAGGAAAAACAAGGACAAGGACACCTTTGCTTGTTGCTTGAAAAACGTGCCTTGCGGACACCCTATTATTCTACTCAACATGAGAGAAACCAAAGTGGGGGAATCCGCGTGCAGCTGGGATGGTCATATTCCCAGGCCATTTAGCCACGACTACCCCTTCGCTTTGCCAAAAGCGCGCAACGACACCACGGGGTCCCTTAATGGACACATGATACATGATAAACAAAAAACAAAAGGCAGCGGCTGAACACGGGGATGCTCTAAAACAGCTGGCTGCACATTGCGTTGGGACCATGCGGACCTGCTTGCCAATCCTGAGGGTGCCGCGCTATAGGTGATGCCGTCTGCAAAGTGGGCGGCCTGACCAAACCTGAGCCACGCCCAATCACTCGCTTTTGAATCCAAGGCGGAACCTGCAGGTCATCTTGTTTTGCTGGATGTTTTGATTCCTGTAGGATTTCCATTAGCGCCGTAGCGGGTTTCTATGAATGACAGACACGCTTTGATTGCACCTTAGGGTGTCCAAGGGATACAAATTCCCGGCCGTGCTGAAAATGACCCCACCATACATCTATAGCAAGCAGCGGGCTTAGATGGAATTGGCATGGAATTGCACACAAACATGTCAAATGAAATATCATAAGAATATCGACTAAAGAAGAAAAACTCTGACTTACAATTTGAGGAAGATCACCTTGTCCCTTGGGGCCGTGCATGTTCAAAGTGCCCCTGTTGCTTGCTCCGGGTGGCTGAGGGACATTGACCCGAGCTGATTTAGAAACAATCAAATCATAGGTTCATAAAGTATGTCCCCCATCTTTGACAGCTGCGCTTCGATGCGTGATGTTTACAAGTTGGACATCCCCTACGACTTGGCAGATTCAGGCAGCCACAAAAAGTTGTCACAGGGCGAAGGGGCTGGAAAGGTAAAACCCGAAAAGGCAAAACAAAGCAAGTAGGCCGTGGCTTGCGATAGCAGCAATGGTGTGTGGGGCAAGACTACTGCCTGTTTGGAGGTGAGCATGGTCATGGCTCAAAATTGATCAGCTGGGTTTACGCAGGTACTAGTCTTTGTTTCTACCTGGCGTTTGTGCCATTGTGGGAGAAATCGATCAAGTGGCGCAATGCGGCACTTAAGCTGATGCAAACGAAGAAGTGTCAACCCACGGTTTATGGAGACAAGAACTTCGGGTCAAAGTTGGGGGCCCCACAACGGCATTTCACAAGTCTACCCTCAAGAAAAAAAGTCGTCAAGCTAACTACAAGCAAGACTAAATAGGACCCCAACATGGTGGTACTGCAAACCAAACCAACAGATACCAAACGCGAACCCTCAAATAAAACATATCAAATTAAACAGGGCCCAAAATGGCGGTATCGAAGCCACACCCATCTCACCAAAAGCGTTACCCTCGAACTCGGTTGCTTTCTGCTCCCCTGCGAAAAGTTTAACTTTTCGTGATTTAATGGAAAACCCATTGGTTGGCAAAAGTTAAAGTCCTAACATCCAAGCAACATCCAAAGGATTGACCTTTCGGCAACTGACACACCAACACCCCGACACTCAAAGATTTGGCTGTGGGATGTCAAAACCAATGAAAAACCCCATGTTGGGGTGGGTGAATTCACCACCCAATTTTAGAACCTGCTTTAGTGGTTGGATTGGTTGATGTTCACGGCCATTTCCTTCCGGCTCTCGCGCTCCACTGGGCCATGGACAGTGCCAGAGCCTGACGCCACCGGGCCGAAGAGAAGCCGCAGAGCGCGGAGTTGCAACTCACCACGTCCTGGCGGAAACGCTTGCCCTTTACTTGGTCGACGTTGGAAGGGGAGCAAAAATTTAAATTTTAGCAGTTAAGTGGATTTGGATTTCCCAAAACCACAACAAGCAAAAATGTAAAATGTTTCCCAACATTCTCAACAACAACCATGTTTAAGGGAATCCTTTATCATTCCCAACCCCGGCAATGTCACTTGGGATTATGAGTGGTGCAAATCAGTAATGGCGCATGGCCTTTCATCTTTGGCAGGAATCAGTTTGATGCCACATGCATTTTGCCCACGCTTCTCCTCAGAAACCTCAAACTTTGCCTGCGCTTTGGGCCACTATTTGAAGGCTTATGCCACTGGCACACGCGATTTGCCCTATATATACCGCTAGCAGAAAATGTACATAACCTCCACAACTTGCTTGAACACGCACTCCCACACCCCGTCAGCTGTTGGCACAGTTGCGAGAATTGCACCGAGCAAGAGGGTGGCATCCGCAAAATGACACTCTCAAAGGCATCAAAGGCTCGGACGCGCCTTGGACGCTTTCTTGTTTGGAGTGGCTATCAGAAGTTTCACCTTGAAATGAGGGCCAAAGCTTCATTTTCCGCGCAACCATTGGATTTCCGCTTTCGTGCTTTGGTTTAATTAAGGGTCTGCTATGTCAGCTGGACCAGCCAATCAGAGATGGGCCGGTGACCTCTTCTGCGTCTTTTGGGCTTCTCACGTTCACGCAAAGGTTGGCACCCAGCAAATGCCGACTCGCGTGGAGATGCTGCTCTGTCCACCTCTACCCCAGCCACACCTTCAAATAGATGTTCAGCCTAGATGAAGAGAAACTTAGCAAGCCCTGCGGATGCCCTGCTGTGACTTGTGGTGGGAACATTCAAGTCCAACCCTTGGTGTACGGATGTCAGGAACTGGTGGTGGCAGGATGACCGCCAATTTGGCGGTTTTCACTGGAAACTCAGGGAAAATGTGTGGAATTCACCTTTTGAACCCATGTGGGATCATTGCATTGGCAGAATTCCATCGCTGTAGACCAAGTTTCTGAATTTCTGAAACCCACCACGCAAAAGGAGTAACTGCCACCCCACTTGCTGTTCCAAGTGAGCCGTGGGAGGCCCTCGGGGAGACACCTCCACTTAGCCTCAGCTTCGCGCCTTCTGCAAGTTGTCGGCCTCCAACTGCGCCAACCTTGGCTGATCTGAAGTGAGACAACTGCCCGGATGGCGTCTTAGCCTTAGCGCAAATGGGTCTGGGTGGTCTGGGAAGCTTCGGCGCCAGAACATGTCGGGCTGAATTTCTGCAGCACCCCCCCCCAAAGTCCTTTTCGACCTCCAAAAGTGGCAGCAAGTGAACAATTCTTTTGCGAAACAGTTGCCGCTACTACGAGAACATTCATGGAGCAAATCTGGGCTGCCGTAACATTGTGGATTGCTTTGGGCGTCTGTGTTGGGAGCTCCATCCTCCGCGGGATCCAGCAGGCGTTGATACTCCATACTGATTACAAGCGCTGACGCTGTCACTCCGCAATATAGATTGCTTTGCAAAGCAAGTGGTGCTACGCATCAACACTGAGATCTGACTTAATCTAAGGAACCCCAGGTAGATCCACTGCAAACTCCATCAAGTCGTAACTTACCTCTTGATACCCGCAAAATTCCCTCGACTGAAAGAACGCCAAGCACGAAACCATGGAATACTTCAGAGACCATTGACGGTTGAACAGCAGTATGGTCAATCCATCCCAAGGTCCTTCATGGCGTTACAAGGGATAACAACCAGATAGCATACCGAATGAGTACAAATAGAGATTTTAATCAGGAAGTAGGCGGGCCATGATCGGGTATGTACCGACGACAAAAGGAGCTTTACCCTCAGCCCCGTAGGTGACCTTTTGAAAAAAACAGATGGCCCTGGTAAATGGAATGAAACCTATCTAAACCAGTGGACTCCATCCATTTCGAACCTGGGCTTTCAGATCCCCCGCTAAAATTGCTTACCTTTCAGTGGGTTGCATGGAAGCTGCCACTGAACACCAAAAAGCTAAAAGGCTAAGGAACCGGATGGCTGGGAGCCACCAAGTAACCCAAATGACCTGAAAAGGACACCTGCGCCCAAACTTCTCATCTCAGGCCGCCGCAAGGAAAGGCTCTGTGCCCATTGACTCCGGCGTCCGCTGGCCGCAATCTCCTCACGGATGCCGGGTGGAAAACATAGACCAAGGTAACAAACCCGTAAACAAAAATGCACTCCTTTTGTATTGGCACCGGAGCTCCTCCTAGCGTTTCTTCCCCTTTTTTGTAAGGTGAATACTTTTTGCGCAGTGACAAAGGGTCATTCTCTGTTTGACATCTGAAGGCGTGAGCTTAGCAGCCAAATACCTGTTGGGGTGTCCACATTTGGCCTTGCCCGCCTGAAGCACGTGTGAACACCGCAAAGAAACACTCCCGCCACGTGGCAACACTAGTACGTATACGGCCGCCACATGGCTCCCTTCCAACATCAAGAAAGTATCAATTCCAAATGGGGAACTCCGTTCTCGCATGCGCGAGTGCCCGGATATGAGTTTAGTTGGACACCTGCTCCAAAAGAAGGGGCAGCACTGGCGCTCCAGCGTTGAGATGGCTTGGTTGGCAAAGTTTTCCCTAGTGCAAGGGAAAGGAGGATGGGGGGTCCCAGACCCAATTTCATTTCTAGTCTGCATAAAAAGGGAACGTGGAGCCGCAAACGAAATTCCAGGGGTCACCCCCCTCCCCCAATTCCGCTTTTCTGGGGAGAGGGGGTGGGGACTCCCGTCCTTGTTGGCTGCCACCAGTTCCGGGTTCCAGCGAGGACGTTGGGCGCTTTCGAGCGCGCACATGCACAGACCATGGCCGACAATCGGATCATCTGGTGCCAAGCGAATGGTCTTGGTGCTGGGTTGCGCCAAGCCCCCTGAGCAAAATTACTCTTTGTACGATAAATGAACTGCATTGTTTGGGGCGTAGTGAGCTTGTATGAGGTTTCTTGAGGGTGAGTGAGGTTTGACTGAGGGTGTCATTTCTTTGGAAACCCCTCCCTCCAGTTTGCTGGTTTCCTGTTGGTTTCCCTTTACTTCCCTTTCGTTTCCTTTTGGTTTTCTTTTGGTTTCATTTTGGTTTTCGTTTGACTTTTAGTTTCCCGTAAGGCCACCCCTCAAAACGGGTATCCTCAAAAGACAGTCCCGTTTGTAAAAGGCCTAAGGTCACACCCAAGATGGGTGATGAGCCGGCTTTCGAAGCACATCTGTACCCCAAGCGAAATGCAAAAGCAAACGTCTTCTAGGTCCTCCGGTAGAGAGGCTAGAATAAGGATACTTTTGTTTTTCCTGTAGTCTATTCAAGTAGGGGAACCCTCCCCAAAAAAAGCTTGTGGGACCTAGCCTTACTGTAGTTGCTTCGCCGTACTTCGCACCTGCGCTGCTCCCTGGTTTCAGCGCCAATGCTGGCCGCGATGACTGCAATGCTGCAAATCCCCCTGCAGAATCTCAGGTATGCGTCCAGCCAGCCGCAATAAGACACTACATGCTCCTCGAACTACTAAAGGCGAAGCATATACTCAAGTTTTATTCGATAAGTTTTGGAGAGGGTTAATGAAGGAAATCCTATATCGATGTTCAAAACATTCAGAATTGGATTTTCTCGATGATGTACATCATCCAAACAGCTCCTATGCTCACTTCTTGAGGGTATGGGAAAAAGCAGCCAAACTTTTGTTTACCACCATGGTCCAAGCAAAAAAAAACACCCACTCAAGTCCAGGAACCCAGACAGTGAGGTTCAGTTTCTGTGGGTCCAAGACGGAAAATCCGCTTCAAGCAAACACGTTGAAGTCCAAAGAACCGGAGCTCGCAGCACCTCATGTTCAGCGTCTTTCGGGGGGAAATAGATGGCCCTGGCACATGAACCCCATCTAAGCCGGTGATATCTACTAACCTGGACCCCCCCCTTAAAAAATGCTTGTTGTAGTTCTAAGATTGTGGAAGGGAGTGCATTTCTGAGCAAACTAGTTGATCAAAAGGACACACATGGTCATGTTCAGACAGCAAAGCGGCAAGCAACCAACTCGCAGACCTGGTTATGGAAGACAGTTGTCTTGAAAACCACCCTTCTGGAAACAGCTGCCACCAACCACCCAACAGGAATCCGTTTTCTAGGACCTTCGCAGGGCTGGGTCACGGGGTCGTGGGCATGGCTCAAGCCCTCTTTAAAGGCCGCTACTTACGCTGACTTGAGCTCGGCAAATGGGCGGGGGTCAAAAATGGGTGCCCAGAATGAGTTGCCCCGGCAAATGGAAACCATGGACGATTCAACCTGCGGCCCATATCCAGGTGGTTCAGTTTTGACGCATACCCACATCATATGAGGCGTTGGGAGAACAGAAGACAAACGCAAGTTATGTCGCCAAGCGAGCTCTGCGCCAAGCAAACGCAGATTTCGGCCTGCATCCAAGCGCCTCCGTTTGCACAGGCAGTAATGAGGGTGTTGATCGTTACCACCTGGCTGGGTGGGGGCATGCTCCTGGGGCCCCAGACACTCATGAGCAAAGAGGGCGGCACTGGGTGGGTGTCTGGGTGCACCAATTGGAAATCATGGAAGAAATCGTGCGACACCCAGGTGCATCGATTCTGGACAAAAAACAAAACTCACAGAAAACCCTCGGCCCCAACAGTCCAACACAACTGCAACAATGTCCAAGGGTGTATGCAGCTAGCATCATGTGTCAAGTTGTGCCCATCACAGGTCTTCAACTGGCAGTGTGCGTCAAGCCTTCAGTGCCCTAGAGTTCCACCTGAGCGGGCAACTAAAAAAAAGACCTTGGGCAACTGAAAGCTTCACGGGGCAGTCCAAGCTGCACCAAAAACGGAAGGCTGCTAAACAATGCAACATCGCATTTGAAGAAAAGCTGTCGCTGCCATGGGAAGACTCTGCGTGTGTGTGTGTGTGCTTTCTGGTTCATATGTAGTCTACCCTGAATACAATGCAAAGGTGCGGAGGAGATCTCATGTTTTTTTTCACACCTGAGCATGCCGAGCCCAACGCGCCCGCGTATGGACGCTTCAGCTTGCTTCGGTGGCCGAGGTGCCAAACAGGACTCGTTTCTCTTGGTCTCTCAGCGCCGGGCGCTTGGCGCACGCGTCCGCAGCCCGGAGCGGAAAACGTCCAATGCCTGATGCGAATCGGCATGCTGAAAGTAATCCGAAAAGGTTGTGGGTGCAAGGGGAGGTAAAAGGGGAGGCCTAGGGACGCTTAGGGAGCCTCAAGCGTTGAAGTTGGGTGGCCCTCTCCCTTGGCCCTAGCGACTCATGTGCAGGAAGGCCTCGAAATTGGGACCCTTCTGGATGGCGCCCACCAAGGAACGCAAAAAGGAACAGTTGCAAAGATTCTGTCCCGCGTTTTCTCGCAAATGCACCACTCCCCAACGGCCTGCTGCCATTGGGCGCCAAGCCCCGCCATCACGTTGTTGTAAAGTGCCTTGGATTTACTTGAAACACTCGTTTTGAAGACTTTGAAGCCAATAATTTCGCCACGCAACACCTGAAGCAACAACAAGGTCAAATCAATCACGCTGGGCCTGCCATAGTAAACGAACAATTGCAACTACTCCAGGGAGGGCAAGCTGATTTGATCTTCTTGATTAATGTCCGAGCCTAAAGCTAGGATTTTCATGTCCAATCATCATTTTAATGAAAGGCAAACATGCACCACCCAGCGTTGACTCAGCCCACGCAAGGCTAAGGCAAGGGCTATAGAGACATGATCGGGATGTAACGCCTGACGGGCGGGGCATAGGCTGGCCATACAATCTCATGCAAGGAAGCCGTCCTCCACGTCGGCAAGTAGTTGGCAAGCCCGCCTGCCACCAATATCCGGGCATGACAGGCACACATGTCCGCAAACAAGTTGCCACCGATAAGCAGATAAGCAGCATCCGAGCCCGGAAGGAGCATTCGTGCAACAGACAAGTACCCAGTCAGTTCTCCGCTTTAGCTGGGTCACATCCAAACTTTCCGTCATTTTGCCTGTCCTCTTTTGGTTTTATAAAGATCATGTCATGTGGCAAAATGGAGGTTCGCGCCCCACAACTGTGGTTGTCCTTTTGGAATCCCAGAAAAATCGCTTCAAAACGAAGCCAAGACATGTACCCTCCAAAGAGTCATCGATAGAAACAAGCAACCCAACACACGAACGGAGCGGACTCACAAAACTTACCCAAACAAAAAAACAAACAAACAAACAAACAAACAAATAAATAAACAAACAAACAAACAAACAAACAAACAAACAAAACAAAACAAACAAACAAACAAACAAATACAGAGAAACAAACAAATACAGAGAAACATAAACACAGAACCCGCAAACACACACACACGCACAAGAAACATAAACACAGAACCCGCAAACACACACACACACACATCTACACCCATCAGCCGCTTGGCGCCCGAGCTTCTCCCGCCTCCACTCCCGTGAGGTCACCATGGCACTGAGGACTTCCTGCAAGTGAAAGAAAGTGGGTACCCAGTAGGCTTGGTTTCGAGCTCCAAACAAACAAAGCTACTGAATCACAATTCTAAAGATCCAAACTCTTGGAGTGGTTCCTAATAGATCCTGAGGTTGTGTGGGAATGCGCCGAAACGAATCGATAACGGAGGCTGCGCCATTCATGGGTTGATTCGCCGGGCGTGTTCTGCAGAGGTCCTTAACCCACTTTGGGCAAGAACACACCCGATTCGCCCAGCAGTTTGGAGCGCCTGTGTCTTCGTGGCCACTTGCCCGCCGCAGCTGTGCTGCTGGTAGGCTCAAACAAGCGGGGCGGGAACGCGTTAGATGCGCTCGCTTTTCAACACTCAGCCCAACTTCGGCCCCAAGCAAATACAATGGGCAAAGCTGATCGTTTCACAATCTTGGCACAGGCAATAATAAAGATTGTCATCATGAAGAACCTTGTTAATGGTCTTACACCCGGCGGGGAAGTCTTTATCTGCACCGCCCGCTCTGGGCTCCCGGCATTCCACCTGACGTCGACGGACCGAGCTGTATCTCAGCTTTGCTTGGGCAATGGCAAGTGCTTAAAATCAGGGGTGAACATGGTTATATTTTGTAGCGCAAATTCAACATGAGTCTGGTGATCATTTTCCGATAGTTGCTTTGGTCATCATGCAAGCTTGTCGGCTCGCCGAACGCGCCACACAAAACCGTCAGAGCAACTGTCGGCGCGCGGCGTAATCGTGTTCATGGTGACTCTCATCACGCTCATCTCGCCGACGACCTGCACTTCCACCCAGCAGGTTTGGGCAAGTAGGAAACGCACATGTGCGACACAGCGGAAGATGTCCTACTGTGAATGGACGAAGTCCGTTTTTCGCCCCTTTGAAACCATGGTTGTCAAAACATTCCAGGGTTTCTGATTGGTGGTGCGAAATGGATCTCGTCTACCCACAGTAGAGGCTCATTCCACAAGTGAAGAAGTCAGTACGCTTCCGCTCGCAGCCTGGGGCCCCCGGCGGTGAGGGCTGCTGTCCACCTGAATCCAACTCAGGCAATGCACGGCCAAAGGACGCAGCCCAACAACCGTGGGGCAAAGAGCAACCCCCGCGACAAGTAATACACAAATGTTAATTACCTGGTTCTCGAAGAACCTACAAAAAAGTGGAACCCGCTTTTTTGGTAGGAACCACTTTTTGGATAATTTCAGTAGCAGGTAGAAGTGTCACCAAGGTCCAAGGTTGAAAAAATGGCGTGCAAGGCAAAACAAAAAGTCACCCAAGGTTATACAATAGCTCGTCCAAGGAAAGAAACAAAAAGACCTCCAATGTGAAAAGCAACATCGTACAAGGTGAACAAAATCATCCAAGGTAAAGACAAAACAACAAGTGGTCCACGGCGAAAAACAAAGTCGCCCAAGGTAACAACAAGGAAAACAACCAGGGATTCCCAAATCTAGGTCCTCCAGTCTTCTTTCTGTAGTCCATTTTAGCAGTGGAACCCTCTCAGCCAAAAAAAACGGTTAGAAGTTGGCACCTAGCCGGGGGACCTAGAAATGCAAAGTCGCAAATCAAAGATCCGGACCTTCACTTTCGAGATCGCCGTTATTTCTTCTTTCATTTCAACGGTTCGCGCCTGGAAGCTTTGGTGTAGGCCAAAAGCTCGGCGCCGAAGGACTGCACCTCGGTGGAACTGGGAGTGCCGCACCTTGGTTCCTGTTGAAACACCTTGCTTTTCCAAAATATTCGTCGAACGATCCAACCCAATAGCAGTCAAGACACAAAGCTGTCAATTAAAGCGGAGTCCGTACAAAACGTTGCAACCCACGCTCAAAACCTCAATCGAAGTGAAAACAATACAAGGAACCCAAGACTCGATGCCTATTTATGGTTGGGAATGCTTTTGTTGAACAGTTCATCTAGCCAGGTTGCTTGTGGGAAAAGTCTGTTACCCTACGAGGACATGAAACTTACCTCGTAGGGCACAAGTTACTGCTCACCTCATTTTCGTAGCTTGCTTCATTTGTAGAGGCTGCACACTGGCTGTGGGTGCCTGTGTTTTCCTCTCGTCATGTTTCACTGCCTTGCATGGTCAGAAACCTATTGGTTGCAAAAAATATTTTAAAAGAAAGGCAGCGAAGCTGGTATGGATCTGCATCATGTAATATAGCGAATTTGCTGGACAGCAAACGCTCACCCTGGACAGCAAACACACTTACTCGTGGACGTTGCAGCTCATGTTTGTTGACTGAAAGCAATATGGGCCAAAATTAAGCCGCCAGGATATTGGACCGTCAGGTTTTAGTCCTTACCCGATATTTGACACCCGCAGCCATTCGTGCAGAGTCCTGCGCTTCACAATGTTGGTTTCAACATGGGTTGTTCGTAGACGCTGAAGCTGGGAATCAAAGCTGTCCCCCGTTTTCTTCCAAGTCTCCATGACTCCATGACTCCATGAAAAACGTTTCATGACTCCATGACCCGGGGGGAACTGCGTCCCTCGCAGCATCTTGCGGCCTCGGCCACCCGGCGTCCAACACGTGCTGCAGAGAGTTACGTCGGACGAAGGCGGCCAACTCCAGCGCCTCGGGGGGCCACTTGGGCGCTGGGGGCGGCATGTGCCTTGTGCTTAGTGCGCGCCTCTTGCCACCGGCTAGCACGGCTGAAGCTGGCAAT